>JABCKM010000099.1:4166-15456 GCA_018221805.1 Rugosomyces carneus
AGAAGGATAGTTTTCCACTGATCGCTTACCTTGAAAAAAAGTAAACAAATGTGGGGAAGGACATTGAGTGCTCGAATAGAAGCTTGTAGTCGCTGTGGATGTTTTCAAAGATATCCCAAATGAAAGCCTTGATATGCAAAACTCAGCCATCGACTCTGAAACGCAGAATAGAGCAGGATAAAAAATCTTGCGCTCACCCCAGCAGAGCCGATGATGATGTGTGTTGAGACCTTATAGTGATACGCCACAAATGGGCTCAAGAAGAGCATCGGAGTCTGTGGGTTCAACATCTGAGATAGTTCAGGCATGGTTAAACCAGAGGAATGTGAAGACGAAAGCCTCTGTCCTTGTACCTGTGAGCTTTATATGTTCGGCAGGGTCGCTTGGCACAATCCAACGCCCAATTATCCCCGCCATCGTCATCTTTCAAAGCCATCAAGCGAGCTAGCCATAAGAATATCTTGACAATTTGGATCGCGTCCCGAAGTGTCAGAACTGCCAGAGAAAGCCAAATGATAATCCAGAGACCAATATCACTTTCCAGTGACTGTAGCTGTCCCAGTTGGTCTCGTTCCGAAAAAGGACTCAACGCAGAGTTTAGGTTCTGTTCAGGTGGGGCTTATCACCGAACTGGGCAAAAATAGAGACGCACACATCTATACCACCGTTGAACGGGAAATCAGTGTCAATTTTTTTAGGGTCACTTAACTGTCGAACAGCTGCCAGCTTTTTGTTCGGGGACAATAAGAGCGAGTGACGATGTCCCCATGTAGGCTTTGATTAACGCGGGTTGCCAGTCCATACGTTACCTACCACCCAATTCTCTTCCATACCAGAACATTGTTTTTAAGCGCTAACGGAAGAGCAGGCAGGATGTGAAGTGTGGATGGCTATTAATATTTTCTTACAGCCCCGGCGCCGACACATGATGTATGATGATGGACGTTTGACAAGGTGATTGATAATTTCAAGTCACAACAGCATGCTACTACTTTTGCCAAGACCCGAGCTGATATAACAAACTTCTGTCTTGACTCTGGCGTATGCTGCGGATGATGGTTGCCAATACTTAATTGGATACTAAGGCACTTAGGTGCTTATGAGGTCGCCGTGCTTCATGTATTCTAAGATCAGTGTGTTAGTAGCTTAATCTACTTACTGGCGAGGCCTAATTAGAACTGCTGAAGCACGTTTCAAGGGTAACTGGATCATCGGACAACACAAATAGAGTAGAAATTTCCAAAACAGCAGTCGCGCCAAGTTCGAATCAATGCAGGTGAAAGATACCACTTGATAGCTTATAGCTACAGCCGGGAATGATCACACATGTACTAGGTGGTAAAAGCAGTGTGGTCTTCTCCAGAGCGTAGTAGAGGAAAGATCAGACAAAGATCAGTGAACTTCCTTTTGTCTCCTTGGTGAGTGTAACAGCCACGCAAATGGAAAGGATGGAGAAGACATCAGGGATTAAAGATGTAGACGTTGTTCGAGGGAACCGAGTTTGGTGCCACACTAGTACAAGATTTGATAGGCTGAGCACCCTACCACATCCCTCAGCAGGTGGAAAACCCCAGAAAGGACGACTGTTGCAGCACCAAAACTTTGACTGAGACGGCAAGGTTTGTCCTACTGCATTTTTGCAGAGTTGGGGAAGAAACCAATGTGATATAATCACTTGGACCATGCCAGCCGGCCATATCTGCAAGTACGCCGAAGACAACCCTGCCTGCCTGGCAAGGGAGAAATGGCGCTACAGTAAAAGCTTGCAGTCGATGTTAAAAAAAAACCTTGATATGTATGATTGAGCTGTTGAATACGAGATGCAAACGAACAATCGACCAACTGACACGAACGGAAATCATGATGATGTTCAAAGCTTCGGATCGGCGCATGTGAGAGTCTCGTTAGAGAGAAGAGATTAGACTCACATGGTGACGACCTTTTAGGGAATGTCTTTGCAGTAAACCTTGTACCGAGCTCCACTCCGATAATAATAGGCTTCAAGTTAAATGATAAGACTCGCGTTGGCAGATACTGATATACTTCGTTGATCGACGATTGTCCTCTACAGGTCTACTGCGAAGCCGAGGCGGCATTTTTAACTCAGCTGACTCCAGCTCCCACGCCCTCTTAAGTTGTTTCGCCTTTTCTTGGTGAACGTTCACTCCCACTCCATGTCAAGCTGAAAATATCATAGACTCGGCTACTATCTCGGCAGGATATGTAGTCACAATGATGATACGCGATAATTTTACGAAAAGTTTGTGGGCATATGGGTCGCGAAAATATAAGTGCAACCGCGGTTATCCATCATGCGTGTGCCCTTCCCAAAGTTCCTTCCCGAGTGCAGGCAACTATTACAGCTCTGCACACTTGAGGAAATCTACCTCCGCTCTTGGGTCGCCCTGAACTGCTGATTGTGTTTTGCACATTTCCAGCGCGGAAATACGATCATGGCATCCAACGAACCAGTCAATTATGCACAAGTTGCCCTAGGGCAGGCACCATACCTAATTGGTATATTATATGATTACCTATGATGACTGACTGAGTATTCTCGTTCTGGTCCATGTTGTAGGATTTATGGCTTGCTGTTTGTTCGTAATGGATTCGTTCATGATTCATTTTCGTTTGAATGCTACTAATTATGATGTTTCCAGTTTGCATGGTATGACATGTGCACAGACAATCTATTACTTCCGTACCTATCATCGTGACTTCCGCCCTCTGAAGTGTTTGGTAAGCTGGTTACTTCACGCAGGTATTATGGGCAAGCTCGTTATACTGTTTCCAGGTCATGCTTCTGCTGTGAGGTTTTGTTAATATTCACCTTACGGGGAGCTAAATGCCCTACAGCCTTTTGGAAAATGCGCACACGGGCCTCACCTCGAGTGCAGTATTTCAAATCTTTGTCTCGTACAAAGTGCCCGAGGACCACTCTAAGATTTTTCAGACTCCTCAGTAGGCATTCACTCAATCTATTTTGCATTATATGAAACGATGAATGTAATATAGAGGGATTGCAGTATGTAACTTATGACTATTGCGGTGTATAAAATTTTTCACAAGCCACCATCAAAATTTTACAGGCATCTTTTACTATTGCAGTGCGTATATCCGTTCTTCACCCGAGAGTCAAACTGAAGTTCGAAATATTAGATTATCATAACAGCTGCTGTACAAGGGTAAGAATTGAACATGACTAACTATTCATCTGATATTGAAAGCGCATTTAGCTTCTACATATGGAGGATATGGACGTGTTCGTCTATCGGGTTGTTTCACGCGGGCTCCACTTCATACTGATACTTAGTGAGCGCACGTCATCAGTGGCGGCCTCTGGTCATAACTTTTATTGTGGGTATCGCCGCCATTTTACACGTTTTTAATGACACATCTGGTACAGGGAATAACCTCTCTAATCCAGAGCAGTATGTTGTTGATCGATCTCCTAGAAAATCGCTAACGCTCTTAGGCATCTAGCGCTAGGACTCTGTCAGTCACAATCTATATGTGATTTATTGCATATTTCTGATCGTTGATTTAGCACTTGCCCATTTGCTGTAAGTCATCGAGATAAAACTCGTCCATTCCCCCTTGTTCTAGAAATTACCAGCTATTCCAATCCGCCGAACACCAATCCTCGTAACACGAAAGAAAGGGTAAGATACTGCTTACCGCGTTAAGAATTTTCTGTATGTTTTGTTGCCACCATTTCTTTTTGGGAAACATGACTTATTCCGCGAGGGTTCAGTATTATACCACGCCTAAAGATCATTTTCAATATACAGGTACGATTTTCTTGGTGGGCAATACTATGTTTTTTTCTTAAACTTCACCAGTTTTCCCGGAAATCAATGGAAAAAGTATGTTCTTGAACCGGTCATTCGTTCCGCGTCACTGATGATGGAAAATAGTCTATGTCAATTCAATGCTAGTATGTGTCTTTCTTGTTTTCTTCAAGGCGAAGTAGGTCGGCTGATGTATGTGGCGCGGTCTAGGTGACGTGCGCTAATCACTCGCGTGTCTAATGCTTTCCAGTAACTTGTGTCCAGGTTGAACTCGAGAAACAATGTCCGAGCAGTGCTAGACGCTCGCACAGGAACTACTTTCAATTTCTCACTTGGGGTTCTCACTAACAGGAGTTCTGATCGTACGGCAAGAAGAAAGGTTAGTCAAGCGAGCGTTTGAGTCAAAACCCTGCGTTAGCTTTGTACCATTGGTGAATATATATATATATACAACGAACAGATGTAGAATTGAAATGATAATGCGAGCTGATCTTACAGTACTGTAGTTTGAGCCTGGATTTACGTTTGGTGCTTTTTTTCTCCCCCCGGAGTTATGTTCCTTGCCTAATACACGATATAACAAACAGCTTGGCTACAATACCATACAAGTAATTCAACTAGGCCGACTACACTTGACAAGTTAAAGTATAATGATCATAATATATACACAACGGTGCTACCAAGATCCACACGAGAATAGAAAAAAAATAAAAACTTAAGGGTGTGGTGAATGAGAGTGTGATGAGAGCGCTGCAACGAGTTCTTCGATTTCTTCGATTTCTTCGATTTCCTCCTCACCACCGAAAGTCAGACGGCGGTATCTTTTATCTGTATCATTAGAGGGAGCAGGTATCGCAGGTGGGGTGTGGTTTCGCGAGGCATTAGCCTCACTCAGAGTATGGGCTTCGTCGAAGTATGAGGTGAGAAGGGATATATGCCCAGGTAGATGTCTCTGGGGCGGTACTGGGAAGTCAGAGAGTCCTGATATGCGTGATACTGTTGAGGTTGTCATGTAGCTACTGCGGGTTGGATCGGCCGACGGCGGCTGCAGTCCGGAAAGTGTCCGCGGTTGTGTCGATGGAGATGCGGAGTGCTGATCTTCCGTCAGATGATTTCGTTCGTTACCAAATGTGAGGCCGCTAAGTGACGATCGATGGTCATTGTCTATCGGAGGGGGTGTTGCAACCGACTCCACCAGGCCAAGACGGAGCTCTTCTATAGAAGTTTGATGTCAGTATAGTTCATTTTAGTCATTTCAGTTGGATGCACACCTGTACGATCTTCATCGGAAACACTTCCCTCCAATGGTGACGATGCTCTTGAAGAGCTGATGTCCTCCGGAATCCGAGCAGAAGACGCCTGAAAAGGGGAGATTGCAGCTATGGCAAGGGGAGACTGACTGGTTGAAAATGACTCGGGTGGCGAGGTCTCTTCGAAGACGAACTCGAGGGTGGATTCAGTAGGCCTAGGCCCAGTAGAGGTAGTCAATCCTGTCGCTGACGATCGGGAGTATTGACTCCCCTCATTCTCCCCAGCCATTGCTTCGAGCTCCTCGCTCAATTGGCGAGCTAAACTAGTCAATCCACTTCCCGTCCTGAGCCGTGACCCCTGAGGTGCCGTGCTGGCCACCTCGGATTGAATTCTGTGTCGAGTAGAATTTGCACTTCTCTTGTAGAAAAGATCGTGGAAGCTTTCCAGGTCATCAGGATGTCCAAATGAACGCGGTGACTGGGACGGTGATAGGCTCTCAGGAGATGTGCTTGTAGTCCTCGATGGACTTAAGTTACCGGAGCGTGATGAGTTGTGGCGAGGCAATTCGGGTGGTGTTGATTGCTGATGCAAAAGCGGGGATGAAGCAAAAGTGCGCGCAGAATTGGGATCGGATGGTTTTTTCTCTTGCTTTGATAACAGCAGATGAGGCGGCCGCGTAGTATCGTATTGAACGGGTTGTCTATAGCTTCTCTTTGCGGCTACAGCAGCTGGCTGAGGTTGGAGGACATCAGCGGCAGCAGCGTGGTCCTCGCTCGTGCCCAGCCCACTGTCCTTACTGCTCTTGCGCTGTACGGCGTACGCAAGAGCTTCTCCAACGCCAACAGTATCGTAAATCGCAGGCGGAGAATCATCCGCAGCTTCAGAGGCGTCGCCGTCCTCTGACATGAACGGCGAATACATGATCTCCCCAGGCAGGATTTCCCGAACAACACCTGGCGAGAACCGAGCCCACATTTTGGCAGCAGGTGGAATGTCACTGTCCACACGAGAATAGGGAGTAAGTGTGTTATCATGTACGTAAGGTTCTAAAGGTGAAGGTTGCGCATAAGGATGATATATAGCGGGCTGTCGATCTCCAGCTCGTTGGGGAAGCGAGATAGTAGGAATGTCCGCGGGCCGTGACTTGTTGGTGGGCTGAGATTGTTGCACTACGGGTTCTCGATGATCAGCGGAAAGCTCTTTCCCCTGTCGGGCTTTGGTATAAGTATACATTCCAGCCTGGGCGTATGGGTGTGCAAGCAACCTCGTAGACTCGGGCTCTGCGGAATTATCCACTAGTGGGGGTGTAGTTAACGCAATTCCAATTCGCATTTCGCTGATTACGGAGGCCGGCGGCGTTGGCGAACTCGACGCTATTGCGGCGGGTTCATCCACCGCCGGATCTGCAAGCCGAATGATTTTGGTGTCATCTCTCCGCAGAGCGCTTTCCAATCCATTTTCGACCGACACTGCAGGAGATAAATTTCCTGAAACAGACAGCCCACATGCTGCAGTTTTGGCAATCTTGAGGGCAGATCGACCCCATGAGTCCGAGCGTGAGTGACTTCGAGAGTGAGACTTGGAGGACTTTGACATTGTCTTTGCAAGGGAGTTTGTATGCCCATGTGATGATGATTTACCGCCGCTGCTGAAGGAGACGGTCTGGGTCTCTGTCGGCTTCCGCATGGTTGCTACGACAGGTGTCATGAGCTGGTTACCAAGGTAAGCTCTAGCAGCCAGCAGGTCGATATTGGTCGGCCGAGGGTCTTCTCGCTTTCTGGCCTTCTGCGTCAGAGATTTTGAACGAACACGAGAGACAGAGCGAGTGCGCTGGTTTCGGAAGGAATTTGTTGCCTGTTCTTTCCATTGTTTCCGCTGTGCTTCTAACTTCTCGCCTTCTTCGAGCACCCTACCAAGAAATGTTAAATGTGATTTACCTAGTGATAGATTAAACATGCTAACCTAGCCAATGAAGGTACAGGTGTTGGTAGGTCAAGGTCGTCAAGTGCCCAGCTCTTCGGACGTGGCGGTCGATCGGTGTTAACGGTGAGAGCAGCACCATTTGGCTGGGGTGGCTTTGGCGGCGGTGGCGGCGGTACTGCTGGAAGCTGTCTATCGGGAATTGGACTCTCACGTGTACGGTTCAAGTCAGCCATAGACCTTGAATGCGCCAACACCCTGGATGCTACGCCTTGCACAGGCCCGCCGTTGCCCGTATGACGACCTGGCATTTCGTAGACCGGACTTCCGGGCGGGCTAACAATCCGACTCCCATACCCTTCCCCGCCATCCTCTTGTCGGACCTTAAGCCGCGGACGTGGAAACAAAAGTGCATCACACCACGTCTCGGCAGACAACCAGCGGTCCTTGGGCTTGAAGGTAGATGATGGTTTCGAAGAGGAGAGCCCCTTGGTGCGGGATTGTGGAGAAGCAGAACTTGTACCTATACGAAGGTCAGGGGTTGAGGCAGAGTTCTTCAGCCGTTTGAGACCTTTCTGGAAAGGGAAGGTACTGGGGATGGAGAATTGGGGGACGTTGGCAGTTGCAGGTTTCGGTGGGGGGGCTGGTGGTTCGGTGAAAGTCAGCTTATAGGGATCGGCGCGGGCAGCGTCAGGGATGTTGGGAATAACGCGAGCTTCTGAGGAAGGCAAAGGGGCAGTTTGCGGATGATCATCATAGCGAGACGTGGGAAAGACGTAAGCATATGGATGTCTTGTAGATTGTGGTGGTGAAGAGTTCAACTTGGGTGCATTCACTGGAGGTACAGGACTGGTCGCACGATAGGGATGGTTGGGCGTTGAATTCTGCGAAGCCCTACTGGAAAAATAGTACGAATTATATAGATCTTCATTAGTAGCCTCGACACCCGTGGTAGGGTTATCAGGGTGAGAGTATCCGCGATCTAACAACGAGTTTGATCCAGTAGAAGAACTGCGGCGGTGAGTCGATGTTATCGGTCCGACTCCTAACCCGGTACGTGGTTTTTTTGACAGCAGTTTTCCTGAGTTTCTCTCGGAAAGGCTTTTATTACGCGCTTGTCCGCCAAATGCAAAAAGACCGCTGAGTGTTGTCCCCTTATTATTTTCCTTGGAGGAGTTCCGTTGGTGTGACAGCGGGACCGGAGATTCACCAATACCTCCTCCTGAAGTATCGATACTGATGTACGATGTAACGTTCGGGCGATACGCAGAAGTCACAGTTGAACGTCGCTGGGTGATATTGCTTATTCGAGGATCGACATTCCCGGAAGAAATTGTTCGGCCAGAAACTCCTGACTGCATCCTATCCCTAGACTCTGTATTCAAACATTCAGTACACTCCGATGCATTTCTAAAGTTGACAATGCTGTACTGACCACCTCCCGGTATATTATCACTCCCATTGTCGTAAAGCTTACGAAGTTCGATGCTCGCCAGAACCGTGGCATCCTCGTTGTCGCCTCCGAATGTAGGATCGCCCCAACTATCGCGGTCATTGCGTCGGCGAACCGGTTCCTGAGGAGGTTCATAAGGCCCACTGTAAGGTATGTACCACTCGTCTTCCGCCCGCTTTTCATCCTTCCGACTGCGACTTGGTGTCATGTTCGATGGTTTGAGCCTCAGGCCCAGACCAAGACGAGGAAAACGAGAGACAGGAGCTGGACTATGACTTGTCGTAGCCATTTGGAAGAAGAGGTTGTGCCAGCAACGCCAATGTTTAGGCCCCACAATGGCGAACCTAGGTTTGGGTGATGAGTATCAATTTCAATTTTAGCCGACAACGACCAGAAATGAAAAAAGACGCTTCCTAAAAGGAAATCGACTCACAATGCCGCCGGGTTCAGCCCAACTGCGTACGGCGGCCGTTAGCAAGCAGTCGAGAAAGTAGGATAAAAGTGAGGGGTTGGTCTTCCCAAAAATTCGCACGGAGAAAAATATATTGAATTGTTTTGATCCAGGGTCTGCCTTCTGACCACGAGGATCACAATTCTATTTCCCCAGAGACTGATCTGGCTCAGTCCCAGTGGTTTCTAGTTCGCACTGGTTACAATGTTTGGGAAAAGTTCCAACGTAAACAGGTCATGTTAGATAAGATATACATTGGCACCGGAGTATCTAATCCATCTAGTGTCAAAGTAGGGCGTCTGCCAGATGGATTTGACAGCTCATCCATACATCTGTCTTCAACCTGCCAGTCAGCTGGTTGATTGAAACTTTACAAACAGACAAATTTTAATGGCGCGATGGAGTTGTCCGGGTATATATATTGTGTGGCTTGATAGGAGAACAGCCACGAATTAGATACGACTAGATCTTGCATTGGCTAGCACCTATATTGTAGTGTACAATCCACCATCAATACGATACCTGTCCGCAAGGTTGTTGAGCGACGACAGAGGCAATCATCAAGCTGTGTGTTATAAAGCCTATCACACAATATTTATTACTTGGTTGATCCAGATGTTCGATGTGCGTTCTGATAGGAAAGAACAAGGATTTAAGAGAACATCAAGACGGGCGAATGACGTCGATAGTTCTGAAGCCAAGATATTGTTAATTTGTTAAGACAACCCCTGGCAACACGCCCAGCAAGACCTTCCACGTTCGACCCTCAGACCTCAAGGCTAGTTGGGAGTTACGACGAGTGCCCAATTTATTTCAACCTTCACGTTTGTTGGCCAAGTTCCCACGATCTTGTTTCTAATCTACATGCCGAATCTCAAGCTCTCAAGATCTCCAGCGTCACAGTTTTTCAAATCTTCAAGCCTCAAGTCATGGCCCATCCTCTTTTGACGAGAAGGATGTGGCTTATAGGTGGTTATTACAATGTTAATTCGTTGAAGCGTCCTTACTCACTTTGCGCTTAGTGCTCATTAGTGAAGCAAAGCAGAGAATCTCGTGAACTCTGTGTCGCCATTCTAGGTTCTGTTTGGTTGAGATTTGTGGGTGCTGCGGTACGCTCGCTCTCTACCTCCACGCCAAGGTATTCAAAGATGAGATAGAAACATCTCTGCCGCGCAGAAGAAGTGGAATCTTCGGAACCCCCAAAAACAATTCTCTTGATGATCTTCTTACTGAGGGTACTCCTTAGTCTCATCGCTGCTCCTCAAATATTGCCATTGTTTCAATGGAAAACGTTCAGCATTGCCCAAAGGCACCTCAGCAGAGCCGCTTGTAGGTCAATCTTCGATCGATGCCCAACAGGGGCCAAGCCTGGATTCCTCTTTGTAGCTAGAGCTAAAGTATGTCTGCACAAATACGGCTACGGCTTAATATGTAACCTATACCAGCCAGGCAATGTCGTTCGTCTCCGCATTCTAAGCGAATCATTTGTCTCCAACAGCGTTCAAGCCGCAGTCGACTAGCCTGTGGGGTGCGCTGGCAGACTCGTCTTTCTATTGATGATATTCATAAAGTTTCTCATCGTCTGCTGGAGACAAATAGTCTTGACGCCTAGTTCTTCTTGCTACTGCTGCTTAGGTTCGAGGTTGGGCGGTGGCCTTGTCCTTGTTGATCACAGCACTAGGTTAATGACACTCTGCCAAGTACCGGTGCGCAAGCGTCCAACCGGTTCAACTCTGGAGCTCGTATTTTTTCAGAGCCTTGTTTGACTGGAGCCGCAGCTAAGCCCACTCTTTTTCAAATCTAGTGAACACAAAATTGCACCTCAGCGAGCGGACGGTGAGAAGTGATACTGCTACGAGATTTCGTCGATAAGAAATGGACGGCGCGTAAGTATTATAGCTGAACCTGTGTATGTGATACGTTATTCTGCAACGGCCCTCTTGTTCATGTAGATCAGGGAGACTCTGACATATTCGATGGTTTGATTACAAAAAACTATGCTGGCTGCCTCATTGGGGCCTTGAGCTTTGGCTCATGTGTTAGGCATTGCGCGCCTATGATACATCCGCTATTGCACATTCTGAGGTGTCTAGTTCAACGGGCAGTGCCAGTTTACTTCTCCCGATGGCACCTTTTCTACAACCAGTAAGCAATGGAACGCATGGGAAGATTGCCATAGACTTGCTGATTTTGACAAAAGAAAAACAACTGGGTTACTAGAGGCAAGAGTTAAAAGCGGAGTAGTGTTGAACTACAGCTAGGGGCGAAAAAAACTGGGCTACAAGTTACAACTAAGAAGAAAATGAAGTAGTGTTGAACTACGAGTAGAGGTGAAGAAACTGGGCTACGAGGTACGACTAGAAGCAAAATGGGGTAGTGTTGAACTACGACTAGAGATGGAGAAACTGGGCTACTTGAGACGAG
>JABCKM010000100.1:0-15286 GCA_018221805.1 Rugosomyces carneus
ATGAGGGGTGGCCGTGATCCGTGTGTTGACCTCGAGCTGATAGTCAATCAAATTAGAACTCATGAACGATCAGTGAAATCGAGTCAGCTGTTACAGTGATGACACTTACAGATTAAGGTAGCAGCTGTATGTGTATTCGCGCCTCCACACGCTCGTTCGGGCTCCTATGGTTGGAGCACAAATCATTACCTTAACCGGAAAGTTTAGCCTCAGATTCAGTATCGGGCTTTGTGAAAGCTGCGTCCATGGCCGGGATCCTACTGATAGAGTGGGTTTTTCTCAGCCATCCCTCGGGTTTCGCAAAAAGGAAAGGGAAAAGAGGGTGTGGAGATCGAAGCTTTTTGTTGGACCCGAGCTTCTGGATTCAGAAGATTGACATACTTGCTACAGAGATATATATTCTTGGAGCCGGAAACTTCTTGGGATCATGATTGTTTGAGTAGAATTCCCAAAGGCCATACGAGCCGAAAAGAACTCATTTTTTTTACTGAGCAGGCCATTCACGATGGTGGCCGTGTAACACAAAGGGCCATGCGAGTAACAAAGAAAAGAAAAAAAAAAAAAGATCGGACCTGAAGTAACAATAGGCGAAAATAATAAATAAATAAATAGATAGGTTTATTTGAATTTGTACAGCGGAGTTTGAATTAAGTACATCGCTTGGGTCCCTCACCGCCCTTGCAACAGATCACTCTTACACTTCACGTTGTAGTCGCCCGCCCCCCTTGGGCTCCCCATTCCCTCTCCGCCCCCCTCCAGCTCCCTGACACCATGGCTTCTGTCGCTGGCCGAAAAAAATCCATAGTATCAAGCGCGGGCCTCCAAATAGACAATCCAGTCGCAAACAACACCCTTCTCAACAAAGCTGCTTCACAGTCTACATCCCTTTACCAACAATGTTCCGCTTTACGAAACCGACTCATGCGCATCCGCGGTTTCTCTTATTACTTTCTACTCGCTGCCTCTCCAGACTCACGTCAATCTACCGACCCAGTAACCCAGCTTTGGGACCTCTTCTCCTTTGGCATCCCACTATGCTACATATTCGATCAACTCCCAGCCGAAGAAGGCTTCTCCAAAATCAACAACTCCGAGTTCAAGGAGGATGAATACGACGCAAATCCTGACAAAGCAAAGAAACGAGCCATCGCCCACTTTGCTATGCAGATACGAACCAACAAAGTTACCCAAACCATCCCTGGATGTGAAGAATTCACAGTAACTGATATCTGGGATCGTAACTCAACTGACGGTCTAGTGAAGGTGAGTAACAATCACATAAATTCTATACTCGGTGCTCTAACTCTGTAACATTAGGTGATTAACACCGTCACAGCCATTGTGGACCACCTCCCTCCTGATGCGTTCGAGCCGTCACACAACTCTGGCACAACACAAGACCTTTATGATTCGATTCCTCCCGAACAGCTCGCCGCTGTACCGGCGAACGCTCAAGAAACTGCGAGGAATAATATCATTCGCGAAATGGTTGAAACCGAGCGGAAATATGTTCAGGATCTCGAGATTATGCAGGTATGTGTGCCTCTTTCGCCTTTCATCTATCTCTCACAATTTCATTTTGCAATAGAAATACTCCAACGCCTTATCGCAAGGAAATATAATCGACCAAGATACAATACACCTTTTATTCCCCAATCTCAACAAGCTTCTCAATTTCCAGCGGAAGTTTCTCATCCGCTTCGAAAGCACAGCAGAGTTACCATGGCAAAGTCAGCGTTGGGGACAGCTTTTCCTTGAGAACGTGAGTGAACAAAATATGTTCCCGTTTTAGCGACTCGATTGTGCTGACTGTTTCTTTTCATCTCCTTTGGGTTGACTAACAATTTTGGAACAATAGGAAGACGAGTTTGCTGTGTACGAGCCTTATTGCGCGAATTACACGAGTGCATCGGAGCTTATGCTAGCACACGAACAAAATCTGACGGTGAGTCCCTTTCCCATTCAAACATGTCTTGTCGGGCGTTGAGTTGCTTTGACAACTCAACTGAACCCGGAGTTTTCCGGTTATTGTTGAACTGACCAAATACATATCAATAGCCTCTAAATCACCTGATCAATGTGAAGGGCGAACTACCAGCCTTCTTAATCAAGCCGATTCAACGGGTATGCAAGTATCCGTTACTCCTTGATGTAAGTCCTTGGACAGTATATCATCCATCATACCACTAATATCATTCTAGTCTCTTATCAAGGCGTGTTCAGCATCTAGTTATCAATTCTACCTGGAGCTGAAACAGGGCTCGGATGCGGCTAAACGCATCACTGACAAGATCAACGAAGCCCAACGACGCGCAGAGAATGAACTGACCGTTAAAAGTTTGTACTCGCGCATTGACGACTGGAAGGGTCACCACCTCGAGAACTTCGGTGAACTTCTACTAGACGACATTTTTGTCGTCACAAAATCTGACATCGACCGCGAATATCACGTATTCCTCTTTGAGAAGATCATCCTGTGCTGTAAGGAGGCACCTCAGCAGCCTGTCAATGGCCGATCGAAGAACGGGAAGAGCAACTCCATCTTAAAAAAGCAAACTGCACCGCCGCCGCCTCTTGCTTTACCAGGAGGAGTTGGTCAACCAGTCAGGAAGAGTACACCTTTACTCTTGAAAGGACGTATCTTCCTTGGCAACGTCACTCAGGCTATCTCGGCCACCCCCAGGATGTCAACTGGTATGTGTTTCTGATTAGTTCCCTCGTGGTCCTCGGCTCATATTCTCATCCAAGGCTCCGGTGCCGTTTCACACTATCCGCTTTCGGTGTGGTGGAAGGGTGATGACGACCTCGAATACTTTACGCTCCGGTGCAGGCGGGAAGATCAGATGCGGCAATGGGAGGCGCAGATCAATCGTCTTATCAGAGAATCAGCACAGCGTCGCGTGTCTGAACGCAATAACGGCACATTGGCCAGAATTGCCAACAGTACAAACCCTTCCCAGCCCAGGCCCCAGACTACGCCTTCTCAATCACCTTACATTGCGCCTCAGTCGATGTATTCCATCACTTCCGCCAGCACCACCACGTCATCCGCTAGCCATCGTGGCCGTGGAAATAACTCACAGTACGGCAGCGACGAACATATCGCGCATCATAACTCAAACATGTATGGACCGCGAGGATATCCTTCACATGATGGATTCGATGTTGAGCCTGATGAGGAGGAATATGAAGACTATCCCCCTTCTTCTACGTACTCAACATCGGGCCGTGGAACACCCATTGGCAACGGTTATCGCAGGAATAATGCTGTGAGCTTGCCGCCCGAGCGAGATCACGTTCCTGGTTACGATCGTCCGCGCGCGTACACGGAAGACACCAACGGTGCTGTGATGGCACAATGGCGAAACAACATTCCTCCCGTACCTCTAAATTCTAGCGCGAGTGCCAGACCACACAATCATCGCTTAGTCTCCAATCTAAGCACACAAAGCTACGCCTCCGATTCTGGCTTTGGTTCAGGAGTAAGCTCTACAAGTGGATACGGAGGACCAGGCCCACGTTCACGCCCAACGCTGCGCAGTCAATTTAGTTCGACGAAACTTAACTCTGCCACACATCCACATGAGGATCTAAGCGAGCAACAACGTATCAGCAATGCGAGCACGGGTCAGCATATGTCGATGGCTCATGCCAATGGGCAACCTCCTATAGCTAATCGTTCACGGAGCATCAGTCAGCCGGTTGCATATGTCCCCAAGCCGTCAGCACCACCCCCGATGCCAACTTCTGGCCAGTGGAGCAGAGATCGTCCAAATGTGACTCCAACTAGTGAGAAGCGAGGAAGTGGGTCAAGCCAATCTACGGGCGACTCTTCAGATTATTCCCCGAACAGTTCTTCTCCTGTGACACCATTTGGGTCGAGCGAGTCCTCGCTTGGCAACGTTGGCATTCGATCTGCACGATCACAGTACTTCGATGGGAATCCACCCGTTCGTGGGCCACCTGTCAAAGTTAAAGTACATTTCCACGAAGATATCTTCGTCATTCAAGTTGCACGTACAACGGAGTATGATGACTTAGTGGAAAAAGTTGGTAGGAAAATCAGGTTGTGCGGTCCTCGCCGCGACGACGGGCCCCTGCGGGTGAAATATAGAGATGAGGATGGCGACATGGTATCGCTTGGATCAACCGAAGACGTACAAATGGCCTTCGAGCAGTACCGGCCTGGAGGACAGGTCACTCTGTTTGTGACCTAGGGACAGCGTTCCCCACTTTTGTTATGACCTTGGGAATTTTCGGCATCTCACCTTTGTTCTGTTTCCATTCCTCTTTTCTCTCCTCCCCACTACCTTTAGCTTGGAATTCGTGCATATAATCATCATTACCCACTGCAACACATTGGCCAACTGCATCTACCAAACGCTCCACCTCCGATAACCTATCACCGACAATTAACAACCAGCAATAACATCGACCCCCAACCCCTCATTTTCCTTTTTTTTCGGACAACTATCTCACTCCTTCACCCGTAACTTTTGTGCAATTACTAGCCCCGTCGGCACACTTCTCAAGTTGGTTTCTACCTCCTGCGATTACACCGAGCCGCAGGTGATTGTTTCGATGAACTCAAATTTGTGCACCGGCCTATACATATACATTCCACACGCAACGCAACACACTCCCTCGATTTTATTTTTTTAGTTATCTAACTGTTATTTGTTTTTCTCGTGGATTACCAATGTTCGTTTAAACCTTTCATGCAGCCCCCCTACTATCTTTTGGTTGTCTACTCAAAGGAGGGACATGTAACAATTATAGAGGAATGTTATAGGCTTGGAATATTATCTTTTCTGGTTCATGTTGAGATATCCGTGAGGCATAACTGAAAGTTTGCTACGTATCAAGTTATTGACTAAAGCCTGATATACCATTAAAATTGGTTATGGGCCCTGCAACAAATCAGTCTTGTAGCCTGACTTAGGAAGGGACAACCAACCTGCAACTCCACCAGTCACTCTCAAGTTGGCCCAATTCCACGTCCCTAGGGATAATCATGAGGCATATTTTCCTTGGCCAAGTTTGAGTGGACACAGACCTGTGCACGATCCGACACCACAGTTCACCGCAACACGATCAGCACCGCTATTGACAGAAATGGTGGTAAGTGGCGCGACGAAATTTACTCCCTTGGGGTGCATGATTGAGTGGCGTTAGTACCCGCTAACGATAACACCAACTCACAGACAACTTGACTCCAGCTCCAGGAGTCGCCAACGTTGATGGATAGCTCTGCGGTTAGTTAGCTTTCTCGTTGACTGTGGCATTGTGAGACATGGTTACGCTACCTGATCTATGATAACACCGAACCTCCTTATTCCGCTGGCCGTGTTGCCCTTGAGATTTGATGTGAGCTGTGCATTACTCGAATAACAGAACCCTTACCGAGTAAGTTATGTTCGAAACACTACTCCCAGTGGCGGTGGCGTCCGTTTTGATACGTAAAGCTTGGTCACTAGGGCTCTTGTTATCTGATTGTGATATGCGTTCACTTCACCAACCCACTTGTTAATGATTGTATTGCCGGAAATCACAATTCCGGAAACTGTTACTCCTGAGTCGATCGAACCCTGTGGTCATACTCGGTTGATCAGTAGATAGGAGGGCTAATGAAAAGCGCATGGATTTACGACGGAGATTCCGTGCCCACCGGAACAAGTATTGCCTTTGAAGACTATGTTTGATCCCCTGTTGATGGCAAGGCAATCATCCTGATTAGGTCTTTGTGTGAGCATGCCGTTCACGAGACAACTAAAAGGAATTCATACCTGGTTTTTCACGACGCTTGCCGAGATAGATAAATCACCTGCATCAAAAATCTTGATCGCCTACCTATTCTGTATGGTAAGGTCGGTTGTGCTGCAATCAAATCCGTCCGTGTTGTGTCCTGCAATTATGTCACCAATGTTTTACACGCTTCTCTGCTGATGTCACTCAACCAGCTGCGAGACCATTGGAGTGAGCATTTGGAAGGTCGCCCAGTGCTTCGTTTTTATATATTGAGAAAATCAAGAGCTAACATTCGAGGGACTGGGCTCACAATTATCGATGGTCAGACCACTCATTGTAAGTGGTCCTGGGTTTGACACGGAGTACGTGCGCGCAGGTGAGTTGAGTACCTTTACATTCTAATTTCCGGTATGCTCCATTTAAATGACGACTTGACTTAGGCGTTAGTCGACGCACCGAGAAAGTACCGGATATTCTGATTCTAAGCAGAGGTCGGTTCATGAGACAAGGTGGGGGAGAATGCTACACACTTCATCATTGGCGCGGGTTTCACAACCCCACCATTTCCGCCCAGTCCATCCTAGAGTTTATTAGATGCAAGCAGTGCAAGAAACTTTAAGCGTGACAAACCCAGTAGAATGGGCCTCCCCCATCAAAAGTATGGCCATTTCCATTGACTAAGGCGTGGACGAGATAAACTGAATGTCATACGAACAGGCTGGGACATACATGAAACAGATGTCCCACTTTGGAACACGGTTCAGGTTAGATTAGATTGACACGAAAGAATCCGGCATCTTATTTACCTGACTGTGAACAGTGGGCCAGCCCAGTTAAGGTTGCCAAATTTGATGTCACCATCTAGTGTAAACCATCAGCAACGCGGGTAGAAGACTGTACAAGGTTTCGGTATGTACTCATGTTAACCGTAGTACCAGTCAAAAGATCGAGAGTCAGGGCCTGTCCACCCGGCACTGTGAACGAATTGATGTTGACGGTGGTGCATTTCACGGCATTTGCAACGTCTTGACACCATAAATCAATGCCAATATGACGAGTAAAATAAAACGTGTGCTACATACCAGCTAAGGAGGAAATTGTGCCTGTGCAATCGCTAGCGGCATATGCAATCCCAAGAAAACTAGAAAAAAGAAGAGCCGCACGCATGGTGTAAAGCTTGACAACGCAACCATAGGCGGCCAGGAGGAGGTTTTATAGACAAATGCCAGTGGGCGGGCCGTTGGGATACTGCAACTGTCCGAGATTCTTTCGATGTATTAACGTATAAAGGCTCCT
Source organism: Rugosomyces carneus (assembly GCA_018221805.1). NCBI lineage: Eukaryota > Fungi > Basidiomycota > Agaricomycetes > Agaricales > Tricholomataceae > Rugosomyces > Rugosomyces carneus. The sequence goes on from JABCKM010000100.1 coordinate 7,045, forward strand.
AGCGCCTGAATGCGGCCCAAATGGCCTTTACCACAAGCCTAGGTTGGTTGCTGTGGGATGGGTATAACTGCAAAAATAACACACATTTAATCACAAGGTCAGCTTCTTGTTATATTTGGAACACACAGAGAAAGTGTGATATAAATAAGCAACCTCTTGTTGCCACATTACCCATGGTCCGGGAGGTTGGGCGGAAGAAAAGGGCCGCAGCATGACACCAAATGACCTGGAAGGAAGATATGACGAAATTTTAGCTTCAAAGTCCACCATGTATGTATTCTTTGTACAGTACTAGTTTAGTGTTTTATATTTGCGAAATCAAGCATCACGCAGGCACAAAGCTACCACAAAGCAGAGCCATTGCATCAAAAAACGATAATCTATGGTACGAAGACAAGGATATGTTCAGGTGCTCATACTTAGCCAAGAGGGGAGATCTAGGCTAGGCATTAGCATGTTAGGATAGACTATGGTCAATACCTAAGAACAAAAAAGCATAAGACCAAAGTGGCAAAGAGTTATAGGGATACAATGGGTGGGTGTCATGTGTTATGGGTATCACAACAGTCGGAAGTAAATTTGGCGAGGGCATAACATACATTAACCAATGTGAGAGTCGATAGATGTAGAATCCCAGGTTCAGGACAATTAGGAATGAGATTAAGACCTGATACCTGGTCAGCGTTCTGTTTCTCGGAACCGAAGCGTTGGGATGGATAAAGAAGGATACACGCACATTTTATAGTGCATTGACACTGGAGCGTCCAAATTCGTCTGGTAGGTGATGGATATGTCTAGATCACGGTTATTGCGCACGTTTGGCGCACAGGACAAACGACCGGTAACTTGGTCTCCTGCCGACACGGTTACTGTTGTGGGAGTGTAAAATACGGTTTGTCTACAAACTCAGATCAATACATGTCATTAGGTTGCAAGAAATAGAAGGCCATACTTCCAATGTGTGTACTGAGAATGTGGACCAGTGGAAAATTTGACTTTTTTGTGCGTGCAATCGAAAAGAATGTCAAACCAAGCCAGAAATGCGTGAACATCTGAGATTGTGGTTGTCTTTAGTATCTGAAAATCGAAATGCGGAGATCAAGCTCACAGTCGTTACGAGAAGCAGTCAATTTGAATGGTACATCGAAAGTGAGCTCTTCCTTCTTGATGGTAAGGAGGTTAATGTGCTTTAGAAGCAGAGGGGTAAGAATCAACGCAAGGTGCAAGGGCTAAATTAATACCTTTATTGAACAAGGGTCTGTAACCACTGCCTTCATATCGACAGTGTCGACCAATGGTTCTCTCAAAGCTATATCCTTGATACAGGAATAATCGAACCCGTAAACATTATCCCAATCTGGTTGGCAACCCTTGGTAAACAAACTGATTGGGAATCAAAGACAGACTGACAGTTGATTTTTTCCTCTTTGTAGTCTTGGTCCTCGATAGCGGCAAGGTATAAGGTAGCGGTGTCAGGGAACATGAGACCACCCTTTTTTAGGTATTTGTCTCTCGCTAAGATAACGGTATCGAGCATAGACTCATAAAGGAGGAAATACCCCATCCACTCAGATATGATGATGTCGAATTCTTGCAGAGGAAGTTCTGCCTCCTCTAGTTTACCCTTGACAAGAGTTATTTCTAGGGAGGCGTAAGGCTTACATTTTATAGTGTGAAGAGGGGCTTACTATCCCCGAAACCGTTTGTTTCGATGATCTTTTGGGCTTGATCGATGATGTTCGACATATCGATCTTTTGCGATTCTAAGACGGAATGGAAAAGGCAGGCAAGCGAACCAATAGACTCACACCAACAACGTGTTTCGCGCCTGCTTTTGATGCAAACATACTTAAGATACCTGTTCCGCATCCTACATCGAGAACGGTTTTGTCCTGGAAGAGATGGGGGTTATTGAGGATCGCAGTCCGGTAAGAACCTGTTCGGATGGTGTCTTTCAACATTTCCTCATGAATCCCTAAGGCATAGATGAGGCATAAGCAGCCAATCAACAAAATAAAAATGTACTTACCAAAGTGTGCGTAAGAGTCAGCGTAGCTATTGAGGATAAAACAATACCAACATCAGATTACTCCTTGGTATACGATTATCTGAAGTTGCGCAACTAGTCTCTGGAGGTCATATCATGACCTGTGGTTGACGTCGCCACATGATGAGTAGTCGAGGGTCGTGCGCTGTCCATTATAAACGCGGAGGAGGTGGTTTTAACAACAATCGGCAATCGGAAGCAGAAAAAAAGAGTGTACGTATCTAATCGAGAATTATGTAATCATGATCAAACGTCGATCACTGATGTGATCAGTGGGTGTATTGTATCTTTTAGTGTCCATCTCTAGAGCAAAAGACGGAATCGGAAAATTTGGCTAGATTGGTGTAACGAGCAGATAGAAAAGCATAGAACGACCGTGTAATACGCAAGTTTTAATAGTGTTCAGCGAAAGTTGGTGTTTTTCACGGAGGTAAGTTGCCGAGGCGCTGTGCTTGTACAGTACTTGAACCAAATTTTACTTTTACCATTCAACGTTGAACTCTGGAAAAATTTAAAGTTATTGGGCGTCTGAATCGTATTAGTAATAAACAGCGCCTATGAACGTGCTTGGTGCACTGCCTGCAGTAGTGCGCAGCATTTGCAACTCGTGCGCAGCCACCTATATAAATCGGTCACAGTTTTTGCAACAGCATGATTGTCGACCTAAACTCACAAGCTATGGTATGTTGATTTTCTTATGGGCGCTTGGCACATTCTCCTTGACTGCAACAATTGGTATATTACAGACTACTGACATACCCGAAAGTCCACCCGCATACGATGTCGCAACGAGTGTCGCGCCTGAAGCTAGTATGTTTTCAAATTTAAAGGCGTCTTTGATTAACATCTGTCTTACTGTACCTCCAATGTTAAGTTTCAGGTGACACTCACAAGGTGGACACTGACGTGAAACAACCCCATATGAGTACTTCTGTGTCAGCGGCGGGTCCCTCAACCAGGCAGCCTGGATTCCAAGCTGTTGTTCATCATTATGTCAATCCCAGGACGGGGGAACATGTGACATCGCTACTCCCTCCAGAGCACCCAGAAATGGTGTGCTTACAAGCTGGGATGCATGTCCCTCACACGAACTATGGTATTCTTGGTGTGTGCGATGGACATATAACTCGTGCGGCATTATCTTGTTCTAATCTTTCCTAGGTATTTTGGCTGCGGTTTTTTGGTTCCCTCTTGGAATTGGCCTCTGTCTTTTGGACAGGCGGGTCAAATGTGAACGGTGTGGGACAGTGCTCAGCGATGGTCTTTGCAATTAGAGCTACTATTTCTCCATCTAGTTAGGCTGTACATATGATTTTAGTAATATACCTGTATCAATACTCCATAAGCTTATAACCAATATCGTGAGTGTTAAACCAATCGACATCGCCGACTCGCCGTTTATATGGGCACGTTTTTATGCATCACATGACCATACAGAGCTTTCAACCGGGGTATTTTTATCTGACTTCACATAAACTTACAGTATGTTGCTCGTGGAGGGGTCGGACGCTTTGGAGGATGAATATCTTGACCCGTTTTCATCTATGGTTCTGCCTCCACTGCCTCGACCCTTTTTTGTCCCCTCCTTGACAGACCAACCTCAAAATCCCATTATAAAACGTTTAAAGGAAGACCAAGAGCGAGGGGCGCGAGACACTCGAGTCAACAACTTATCAGAGCTCCAAGTGCTCCTTCGGAATCTACCTGCGGAACCAGACCTTCAGGAAACTTGTCGCGACATTTGGTCGAACGCATTGACACGCCGTTTTGAACTCGAAGTGTGTGTGAAGGCCCTTGAATAACTCAGTTGCCTTTAAACTAACTATAATAGAGAAAAGTGTTGTCATGGGATGTACTGCGTCATAAAACCCCCATAAAGGCATCTACAACAGGGTTTCTGACTGAACAAGATAGTTTTGTGTTTGCTGCTGCTCGATACCGGCACGCTTCCCCCCCTCGTGTCAAGAGTGTATACTTACTGTTCGGACAGTGTTGACTTGTCTCTTCGCGACCACGAAATGGACATCATATATGTAACCCAAGGCGAATTACTGAATGCGCTAAAAACAACTGTTTTGGGCACATCCTCAGTGTATCATGTTTGGGATGCTTCCGTAGAACGCTTTGTACCGGCTGGATCCAAGAGAAGGCTTCTCCTAATGGATGGGGTAGATGAATTAATTAGTGAAAGGCATGTATTCATCGTCCTTCCCTTGCCGGCGTCTCATGATGGTACAGCCTAGTATCGCGCTTTTTGACTATTGGTACCCTACTGCGGCGCCTGGACACATTCCTAATTTTACTGAGGGAAAAGTAAGCAGCACTAAGGCTCATCTGGACCAGTTTAACGGTTTAAAAAGAAGTTCTAAGGATAAACCCATTGTTCATGCTTATGCACACGCGCTATCGACCATTTTGATGTTTCTTCGATACGCGCTGGCTCGACTTCCACCTGTAAATGGCTCGTTTGCAGTTCCGATTACATTATCAGCGAGCTGGATACGTTACGAGGTCTATCGAGACATTTTGGAGGCTCTGGCGAAGCTAAGCGGTCGAGTATGTCATCCCAATTCCACTTTTGCCATAATGGGACTCACTTTATGAAGGATTTTCACAAGTTACCCGAGGATTATCCTGTCTTCGACTCCTCTCCCGTCACGCTCATGTCGGCTGTATACCATGAGCTCGAATACCATATAGAGCGCCAGTCATTGCGTGCTGTTATCGCTACCTTTGCGTTCATGATTACGCGTGTCTCCCATAAGTACCTTCAGCGTATCTCTCAATCCATCGGCTATTGCGTCGATCCAGTTAAAAGGTCTTCTCGTCCCACCCAAGACAGGCATAACCTTTACTCTTTTGACGGAGAAGAGCTTAATGATGAGGAATTAGCCAATAGAAACTCTGAGCCTCTTCACCAACTGGATAGTGCATTCCCGAACTTTTTTCCTAAGAATCTTGAAGAGATTCTACCTGCGGCACAGAAATCTCTCATTTTGCTAGAGGGTGCACGCCCAAATCATCCCATTCTACAGCAGACGACTACACGCGTGGTAATTCACTGGTTCTGGTCGCATACACATATTGAGTCAGCCTGGAAAGGTGACTACCCCAACAACAGCCACGATAGTGCCAATATGCCGTTACATGATATGTCCATTACCACAGGAGCGAACGATTTATATCCGGATTTTTTGATTTTTCGCCTCTTCGACCAAGAGCCCGGAACTCACCCTACTGTCGCTGATGCGAACAAAGACATGATCTCCTTGGAAGCATTTATCGAGCAATTTCCTGCAAATCTACCGCCTACCACCCCAACACTCGCACAACTCACCTCACTTGTTCTCCAACCTCTTATAGAACACGCTCAGAGTCTTTCCTCTGCTCTCCTTGATGTATTTCTCACATCCTCCACGTCCAACATCGATGCCCTTAGCTTCCAAGCTCATGCCACTCTTCTCCGGTCTTATCTTCTCGTTACCTCCGCGCCTTTCAAGTCTCGGCTGGCCGCTGCACTTTTCTCTGACCAGGAAGATCCTGACCATAATTATGAGGCACACGGGATGTCTATCCGGTACTTGCGACGCAAGTCTAGCCGCAACAAAGCTTCCATTGAATCTCTACGACCCTGGCCGGTCGGCTTATCGCCGAGCTTGCTGGAGCGTGAAACATGGCCGCCTGTTGGCGCCGATCTGAGCTTCTTCCTTCGGACAGTCATCGTAGATTCCTTTTCAGATAGGGGCATGTACAATCCAAACGGGAGTGGTGAGCTACTGAAAAGTCAGGTGTTGGAAGAGGCAGAATACAGGCTTGGGTTCACTATCAGGGACTTACCTGTTGGACCAGGAAAGGATAAATGGCTCAGCCCGCTCTGTAAGTATTTTGCACTCTTACTGAGTCTTCAAATTTGACCACCTGCTTCTTTAGCTATTGAGTAAGATACGCTTCACGCTCTGGCTGCTGCGACTGATTGATACTGCGTTATAGAGCTCTGGACTTTTTGTCCATGGATTACAAACCTCCAACGCCTCTCGAGGTACTGATTACTCCAGAGATTTTGTCCAGATATCAGCGTGTTTTCACGTTTATATTACGGCTCATAAGAGGTATGTCTCTGATTTCTCAATAAAAACAGTAATAAGAACGTTATCGATTTTGCAGTTGAACATGCCTTGAATTCTCTTTTTAGGATGTCAAGAGTAACAGCAAAACCTTTATTCCCTACCCTCGTGTCTTGCCGCAAACTCCTTTTTCACTTTCACTTCACCGCTCATTCCTTCGTATCGAACCTGTCCACATATGTTTTCGACGTCGCTATTGGGGGGAACTTTGACCCTTTCATACTTAGCCTGGCGCCACGCAGAGACAATCAATACGTGGAATTTTCCGACGTATTCGCCTTGGCCAAAAAACACTCTACTCTCTTGGATGACGTACTCGCTGCCTGCCTGCTCAGGTCTAGCCAGCGAGCTGTAGGAACAGTGCTACGCAATTTGCTGGAGCTGATACTGGAGTTTGCTGTCCTGGTTGGTGAGCTTCACCGTGGTCGAGTTGAAGAGTATCAAGCCGCTCCGACGCTTGATGATCTCTGGGCAAAGTTTAATATTAAAGTGGGGACGCTTGTGAGATGGTTCATCATCTGGTAAAGACAGATCAAGCGCTAACACAAGTTGTCTAGATGAAAGCTCTCAAAGGGCTGGCGGACAAGAATGGTGCTTTCTCGGGTTCATCACAGAATACTCAGGCAGGAGATTTGCCTCGAAAGCCTGTCGGCGGAGTGGATGCTCTTTATCAGTTATTTATACGCTTAGAGCTTGGTGACTGGTGGTCTAGAAACAGCCGGCAGATGACACAATAGACCTGATTTTTATAAGTGAGCATGCTTGGTATATCTCTCCTGCTCGAAAAATTATGAAAGATTGGGCTCCACGCCTCCTAACCTGTCAGACCACCGTTAATTTTTTTTAGCTGGAACAATCCAGCCTGAAGAAACTGACCATCTATACACTACTCGAGAGTCTCTATCCCGACATCGAGGATCCTCGGCGGCCGCAGTGTACGCAGACAGACCGGCGTCACCTAGAACAAGCTTTGCATCTACTTGCCGCGCTGCGTCGATGGCCAGCGACATATCCTTTTTCATGAGTTGCACCTGTCGGATTACGTGGGCAAATACGAAATGCTAACTGATGCTTCCTCCAACCTACCTTGAATCCACCCTCATAGTTTTTACTTGTGACAGCGTCGGGACACACCCCCGGCACGGGGTTTACCGTCGAATTAACCCAACTTCCACCAGAGCTTGTAGCGAAGCAGTCGCTCAGAACTTTCGGATCTAGGCCGAGTCTCATACCCAGATTCATCGCTTCCGCTGTCGCAAGGGCAATCATACCAGAGAGGTAATTGTTGCTCAACTTAGCTGCTAGGCCGAGACTGGGACCGCCGAGTGCGTGGATGGATGTTCCCATGTAAGAGAATACCTCCTTGAGGAGGGGAAAATATGGATCGGTTAGCGCAGCGCCAACCATGAAGGTCAGAATGGCCTTTGATGCGCCTGCTGTACCACCCGAGACGGGTGCATCGTAAAATTTTGGGGGAGTCTTGGTGGTCAATGGTGCCGATGCAGCAACGGCTTTTCCAATATCCAGAGATGTCGCTGGGTCAATTGTTGAGCTTTGGTGACAGTCAAACTAGTAAGACGTATGTTGGCTATGTTTCTAGAGCTCTCACCAGTCGATAAACAGTTTTCCCGATGTATCAGCAGCCGCTAGCAAGCCGACCTCGGGCTCTAGGTAGACGGTCCTCACATGTGTGCCTGAATGTAGTATGTCGAAGTCGCGAGAACAACAGGAAACCGTAACACTGACCTTCAGGGACTATAGAAATGATCATCTCCTTGTGTTACAAATGAGAGAGGGTAACTTTCAAATACAAATACAGACGCACGGAGCTCTCTGCGACGTCTTTAGCATTTGCTGCAATCTGGACCAATCCATTGACTTTCATCGACTTCATCTCTTGCTGAAACTGGCGCAATACTTGACCATTGATGTCAAAAATGGTGAATTCGCTGGTGTCTGGCAACTTGCGCATCAGCTGGACGGCCATTGGATATCCCATGGCGCCTAAACCTATCCAACCAAACTTTTTGGGCATCGACGGCGTTGACATTGGAGGGTGGTGTGTGGTGTG
>JABCKM010000102.1:4271-15107 GCA_018221805.1 Rugosomyces carneus
ACTGTATAACAGCTTCCCAAAAGAGTCCCCCCGAAAGAATTAACCTGATAGTAACTATCCCTATGACACGCATTGTGCCTCGTCAAACGTGGTCAGGCCTTGTTTTACTCTCCGCGAGGCTCACAGAAGTAAGTTGCTCGCTGATGTTCTCTAAACGGATAGAAGGAACTGTTGCTTGCTGACGGGTATTACGGAGTAAAATTCGATTGTTCAAGGTGACTAGTAAAGCGTTTGAATAGCTGTAAAAAGGTATCAAAATAAATAACTCATAAGTAGCTAAATCGAGCCTAACGCACAGTTTTCCCATGACTTTGCCACTAATTCCATACAGTAAGCACATGTTCCGTATAGTGTCGCATGTCATCAGTAGAACTTGTACTTACGGGCCAATAGCGAAGCTTACATCCTGTTACAGATGTTAAGTCGAGCACATGGATAGACGAAACACTAATTCTCCTCACCTTTGCCGCCGCGTATAGCACAAGAGCTAGAACCGCCACTGCGGCTGATGGTCAAATGTCAGCCAATGAGTAATAGCCAAAATCAGTAAACTTTGACCTGTCAGAACATTTGTTTCAACCACTAAGCGCACGATGCGTACGAGCATGCTGTTGGTCCACGCGTGATCTTGACCCCTGGATTGCAAAAGCTAACAATGCTAAGTAAGCGATATAGACCACCTGCATATGGAGAGCCTACAAGAGTCGTCAATGCCGCTGCGATGATCAGATCCGCCGCAGCATTGCCAGAGTGCCACATCTACAGTTTCGAGTTTATTATCATGAGAGAGCATAGAATTTCAATTGTTGGGACATACATATACGACCTTGTCGAAATTGTGTGAGCCAAAATCAGGCGAGACAACTCCCTGTCGGAGAACGTCAACGTAAAACGGGTGCGGAGTTAAGGGCGACTAACGGTGACGAAGCCTAATATGCCCCCGACTAACCCAACGGCTGAAGTCTGCGACATCGATTTGTTATAATCAGGGAAGTAGGCAATGATGGGGGTGTGCGACCCACGGAGGCAATGGCTATGCAGAGCCACAATGCTTGTCTCTTGATGCTCCATATACGATAACAGAAGAACATTTGAGCAATAAGCGCGATGACTGAACCCAGCAACGGATCGACGATGGGTGCAAAATGAACATTTTGCAAGTGTAGCATGTTTCCAAAACCTGCTGCGAACCAATAATAGATGTCGGCCGCACTAAGGCACACTTGAGCCGTTTCTAGGACGAAAACTGTGTAGACTTTGTGCTGTTAGTGCTTAAAACCTGCTACGCTTTGCGTGGCGAGCTACCTAGAGCCTTTAGCTTTTTGCTATCTGTTGGAAATGCGATATGGTATACGCCTAATTTCTTGTAAGCCAACGGAGATTATGTGGAGTTGAATTCACCTACAAACTTGTGCAGCCAGGACCCCGTATAAACCATAGTTTAGAAGAGTCCCTATGAGCTGAATGCTTGTCAGACCTCATCGGTGGTTGGTAGGAGAAATAGATAAGTACAATAGGTGCAGCACTGAAAGGAGTAATTCAGTATTGTCAGGGATATCTCAGGGATATCAACTTCAAAAACCTACATTTCGGAAACATTGGGTGGGATAGGTGGAAGAGTCGCCATTCATGCGTCAATAGATGCAGCCCACCATAACATAGTTAAAAGTATTTGAGGTAGGCTGTCGTGGCGTTCATGAGCATCAGAAACCTTAAATTCAATTACAATGAGAAGAAACAGCTGAAAGGATCATTTATCTGGGCGTGTGCCTCAAAGAAGACAGGACAAGAGTAAATTCCATAGATCACAGTCTGTACGCGTGATCTGCTGTCCACACGACAGACAATCTGATAGATATCAAAGGCATTCAAGATGTTGCCCTCCACTGAAGTATATAGTATGACGCTTCTCAGAAAGCTGCGAGCCTGACCTAGGAAGAGCGGTGCCCCACGGAACTGTGAGAGACTCACGCTAGTAATAGTCGTTATCTTTGGTATGAGTTACCTTCAGTGGACGGTGAGTGGGTACACATCACGGTTGACATGACGTTGAACATTGATGATCAAGCAATACTAAGCATGACACATCCTGGCTTGGCGACCATGTTCAGTGTGAGAATCGCCATGAAGCCAAAGATATTATTAGTGCGATCGAGTTGCCAAGCTGTGGATAGTTCAGCCGCCTTGTGTCCCCTGTATTTCAAACTTTATAATACAAACTATCGTGGCTTGTCAGATGTGTTCTTTGACTTTAGTCCATCCCCCGTGAAATTCGCTGAATTAGAGCTCAACTGCTCGCTGGTGCCCCCGAAATGAACCGAAGAAAGTAGTGTCGCTCGATGGTGGGTGTAGCGAAGTAGTATTCGATTGTTCAAGGTAACCAATAAAGCGTTCGAATAGCTGTAGAATGTATTAAGATACTTCATAACGTCCAAAACGATCTTAGCGCACAGTTTTCCCATGACTTTCCCGCTAACAAGCACATCAGATATATATTCCATATCGTGTATCCTCAATGAAGTTTGTACTCACGGGCCGATATACGCGAAACCTAAGGCTGTATTCTGTCTCACAAACGTCAAATTGAGTACTAGGTTAGGACAAATAGATATATACCCCCACCTCTGTTGTCGCTCGTATCGCATATAGCACAAGAGCGAGGACTGCCACAGCGGCTGATGTTCAGATGTCAGCTAACAGGCACATGGACAAAATCAGAGGAGTAAGACCTGTTAGGACATTGGTTTCAACCACCAAGCGTACAATGCGCACGAGCACATTATTCGTCCACGCGTGATTTTGACCCTTGTGTCGTAAAAGCTAGCAATGATAAGTAGGTCCGTATAGATCATCTGGTCATAGAGAGCCTACAAGGGTCGTTAATGCTACTGCGATGATCAGATCCGCTGCAGCATTGCCAGCGTGCCACATCTACGAGTTTGGGATTATTATAAAATTGCACAGGGTTCCGAAATGTAGGACGTACGTATACAGACTTGTCGAATTTTTGTGAGCCAATGTCAGACGAAACCATACCCTGTCAAAGATCGTAAACCAAAAACGAATCTCGAGTGAAAGCAGCTAACAATGACGAAGCCTAAAATGCCTCCGATTAATGCAACAATTGAAATCTGGGATGTGGCTTGTCAAGATAAAAAAAAAGGGCGATGGTAGGTGTGCAACTGACACATGCAATAACTATGCAGAGCCACAGTGCCTCTTTTTTGATACTCCATATGCGATAGCAGAAGAACCCTTGGGCAATAAGTGCGATGACTGAACCCAGGAATGGATCTACTATAGGGGCAAAATGGAGATTTGCCATGTGTAGCATGTCCCCATACCCTTCCGCGAACCAATAGTATATATCAGCCGCACTAAGGCACACTTGGACTGTTTCTATAAGGAAGACTATGTAGACTTTGCACTGTTAGTGATTAAGGCAGTTATACTCTGCATAGCGAGCTACCTAGAAGTTTAACTTTTTTGTTATCTGATGGAAATGCGATGTGATATATGCCTAGGTTCTTATTAGCTAACTAAAATCAACAGTAGTCGAATTCACCTACAAACTTGTGCAGCCAGCAGACCATACAAGGCATAGTTTAAAAGCGATCCTATGAGCTAGAGGGGCAATCGTCAGACTTAATCAGTAATTGATGTTGAACGCAGGTAGCTACGATTGGTCCGGTACTGGATAGTACAAAAACTTAGCGTCTCTCAAGAAGAGAAATTGAAAAACCTACAACTGGTATATGTCATGTGGGATAGCATTGGGGTTGGCCATCGGATAGTGGGCATGCCCTTTTCAAATAATCATATATTTATAGCGGCGAAGCTTTTTTTTTAACACATGTCCGGGCAAGATCCCAAGCAGTCCCCGAGACACATGAGGCAGATAGCAATGTTATGCGAAACCTGTGTACCATATTGGCAGTGATGAGGCGCCCGAAGTGATAAGGATCACATTAACTCGATTAAGGGCGGTACGTTCTCCTGACGTCCTCGTATAATATTAGCGATACGAGACAGGACCAACTCGAGTATATCTTGACGCTACGCAGAGGTTTTGAGAGAGCCATGTTAAGAGTTTCGTGACAGAACAGCCATGCGTACCATGTTTGAAACATGACACGAGCTGCCATGGACGTTGATGCATATGATCAAGTAAGCATGTCAATGGCGCAACATCTACTTATAAACAACGCAAGCCTGTGTGTCTGAAAGTACTACGCCACTTGTCTGACATAGACTTCGTAGCTCAGAATTTGTTCTGCCATTTATAACCCACAAATTTTTTGCATAGGCCAGCAGAAAAGGTGTGCTTGAGGCGATGGATTTTATCTGGCAGTTTACCGCCCACACAAGCGACGTATACCAGCTGATGTGATGGTTTTATTGCCGATATAATTTAAATACAGTAATCTACATTCCGATTCGATCTGGTAGCAACTCTATGTCCGTTTGACACCCAGCGGTTTTAGAAACGGCGGGCAGATTTATGTCCGGAGCGCCGCTAAGTAACAGCTAGGCTTCTGAGTGCTGCGAAACGCTTGACTTTAGTCTGCTCTCCGCTAAATTTACTGAGTTGAGCTGCTCGCTGATGTTCCCTAGATGAATCAAAGGAGGTCCTGTTGCTTGAAAGCCACTGTGGCGAATTAAAATTCGGTTGTTCAAGGTAACCAACAAAGCGTTCGAATAGCTGCAAAATACATCAGAGAACGTCATCAGAGTCCAGAAAGGATCCGACATACAGCTTCCCTAAGACTTTGCCTCTGGTGTATAGCGCAAACAATCAGTTGAATGCTCTGTCGCAGTTCCACAGCGGATATCGTACTCACGGACCGATAGAGTATGCTACGTGCTGTTGCAGGCTTCAGGTTGAGTGTTATTTAGGTCGAAAGAAACGGGTACCCTTACCCCAGCCGCATACAACGCAAAAGCGATAACTGCCACGGCCGCTGAGGATTAGGATGAGTTCAGCAAGCATGCCCGACAAAATCAGGCGGGTGTGTACCTGTTAGAAAATTTGTTTCAACCACTAGGCGTACCAGACGTACGAGTACGCTGTTGGTCCAAGCGTGATCCTCGCGTCTGTGTTGGAGTAGCTAGTAATGCTGAGTACAGTATATGAATAAGTACGCATGGCGGACCTACCAGGGTCACTAATGTTGCCGCGATGATCAAATCCGCCACAGCATTGCCAGATTGCCACATCTGCATCCTCCAGGTTATGGCACTGTTGTAGAATTGCGAGAAGTTTTGAAATGGGACATACGTATACAGCCTTATCAAAATTGTCTGAACCGAATGTAGGAGAAATGATCCCCTATAATTAAAAAAGTCAATGGAAAAATAATCCGGAGAAAAGGCAACCAACGTAGACAGAGCCTAACACGCCTCCTACTAATGCAACAGTCGAAATCTGTGATATGCTTAGCCATGAAAAAAGCAGGTGATGTATGTCACTGACACAGGCTATGATGACGCAGAGCCACAATGCTTCTTTCTTGATACACCATATACGATAACAGAAAAATAGTTGAGCAATCAATGCAATGATTGAACCAAGCAATGGATCGACAACAGGTGCAAAGTGGACATTCGCCAAGCGCAACATGTTTCCATAACCTTCCGCGAACCAGTAGTAAATATCGGCCGCACTAAGGCACACCTGTACTGTTTCAACAAGGAAGACCGCGTAGACTTTACACCGTTAGTGTTTAGATTCCGGACAATTTGTATAGTAAGCTACCTAGAAGCTTTATTTTTTTCTTATCTGATGGGAATGCGATGTGATATATGCCTAACTTGACGTAAGCTAGCTGAAATCAATAGTAATCGAATTCACCCACAAACTTGTGTAACCAACACGCCATACAAGCCATAGTTTAAAAGCGTTCCTATGAGCTGAACACTCGTTAGACTTCATCACTTGCTGATGTGGAAAGCCGGTAGCTACAATTGGTGCAGTGCTGAACAACACATCAACTTAGTATCGTAAGAGAATATGAATCCTAGACCTACGCTCGGGATATGTCTTGTGGGATAGGGGGGAGAGCGGCCATTGGGGTAGCGGACATACTGTCTTGGGACAATATTTATTATAGCGGGCTTTGTCGTTTGTACACATCCCGGCAAGGTCCAAAGCGACCCCAGGGCCCATAAGGCTATCCATATTCTACGCGAGACCTGTGAACATACAGTAAGATAAGTTGCAATGATATGACGCGTCAGAAATGATGGGGGATTACATTGATTTGATTAAAAGTGGTACCTTTTTGATGCCCCAGGAAAGCCATATGTATGTACTTACCATGGTTTGACGTGAGTCGAGGACTTGACTTGATGATCATTTTCTGAGCATGACATACGGAACCACTTGTATAAAACCAAGAACCCAACGATGTTTGTGCCTGACAGATGTGCCATTTCATTATAGAAGTATCGTCGTCCGAGGATACGTTCTTCTCGTTACTGCCATTTAGGTCGATAGTTTCCTTTGTTTGCATTGGCCAAAAGCAAACGTCTAGGGCAATAAGTTCTATCTGATACCGATAAGCGACGTATAATAGTGACGGTTAATTGACGTGTGGGGAATGATCGTTTCATTGTCGATTCCAGCCCTGAAGTATGGTCCGCATTTCGTTTCTCCGATACTCCGTGGCAGGTATTAAGGAACAGCATCCCAGCGATAGACGGACTTGTTGTGGTCGAAACACCGAAAACTACTATCTCTAGATGCTACAAAAGCACCCTGTGTAACCAGGCTGTCAAAGCAATGGTGTCGGTGGAAGAAGCAATAACGCCTCTAGGGGGTCTTCCGGGGTAGGTTAAAACGCTTCGATATGCACAACACTGGCACGTCGGTGCAGCCGAGTCTAGGGGTGCTTTTCATGCGACTCACGCGATGTTTAATCCTGTGCTTGATTGACGTCTAGCTCATTGAGAGAGCGGTCGTGAAGGGTTTGCAAATGAAAAGGCCTGCTCAGGCAGAAATGTCCAACATTAAGACGCGTCGTGATCAGTTCAAGGTAACGCACATACATCAAGTACACATACTTGTCTGTCAAGACCTGGCCTACTAATTCATATGAACCAATGATCAGATCTTTTGCGCTGACAACAAGACATTCGCGCGTGTTGAGGAATCCATTGCATCGAGGAGCAGAAGGTCAGTAATCTAAAGGAGATAACTTTAGAGAGAGGGAGACAAGCTAACAGATAAAATGTCCCACGCTCGATGGTCGACCAGACATGCCATGGTGGTTCATCTCAGTTACTTCGACGCGTTTGCTGACTTCCAGGCCACTTGTAAGGCACTATTCGCAAAATGCAAACTCCCTCCCTGCTCCTCCCAGAATACGGTCACTTGTAACTCCTGAAGACATGTCAAAGGCCCAACGTTGGACGGCCACGTTCAAAGACGAAACCATACCGAGAGCATTAGTTGAGCTAAGCTTCTCTAGAAGCTCTGGTCCCGGTGGTCAGGTATGAACCTTTCATTCTTGAGTATGATGTGTTGAAATACTGTATCGCAGAACGTAAACAAGGTTAACACGAAAGCGACTCTGAGATGTTCTCTTAATTCGTCGTGGATCCCCATCTGGGCACATTCAAGTATCAAGGAAGACGTATGAGCTTTACCATAGCTCTTAGCGAGTCTTTGACAAAGACCCTTGACTAGCCACATTATGCATTCTCGACCGACTGCATCTTTATACAATCGTCCGTCCATCGCTCACAGGCCCAGAACATAGAAGAATGCATATCAAAGGTAAGCTTTTTCCGTGCTTCCCCTTATTATCGGGTCACGGATCGCTGGCTATTTTAGCTGCATAATTTAGTTCTTACTGCAGCTTCGGAACCGATACGTGAGGAGCCAAGCGAGGAACAAAAGAATCGGGTAGCGGCCTTTGAGCGTGCTGACAAGGCTCGCAGGAGGCAAGATAAATCTTATAGAAGCGAGGTGAAACGAAATCGCTCTAAGGGTGATTGGGATTAAACCTACGCCCGACGCCGTCGCGCCTGCACTGTACTGTATACTGGCTCCGATGGGCCGATGTTCAAAAGAATCACTTTTCTGCATCCGATCGGGCAACATTTTAACATGTTGATTTTTCCGTTTTAAAGGCTGAAACGCAACAAAAGAAACTAGTGGCCCCTGTCTTCTTGATGCAGAGCCCGAGCTACTTCGAGCTGAAAAAGGAACATCAAGAACATACGAATTTGGATGATTCGCGACGTGGGTCTTTCGACACAGCCTCTGTCCAGAATTACCCAGGCCTATTGCTGTCATGGGTTGGTCCTGATTACTAACTGTCCCGTACAGTTCATCCCAGACGAGACAGCTAGCTTGACGCTTTGAAAGACTAGCGGACTCAGGAACGCCACAGGAACCACGGATGAGCGCACCATACGTGATTTCCAATCCCATGTCTCGGCAGTGACTAGGTCACAACCGTTGTTAGCAACCCTAATGAGAGGAGAGGAGTAATTCGGGCTTCGATAACGGCACAGCTAGCTGCAACGCAGTAAACCCTCGTAAGATAAAACTAACAGCTCCTCCAGAAAGGCGATAGTATACTGAGCTGTGCATTTTGGAACCCGCGGGGATCAATGGATCATGTTATTTGCGTCATCTGGTGATTTACTTCCGAGTTGGCGATCAACTGTGCAGTATAGACCAATGATAGATTGCAATCGAACCGAGTTAAACGCCATGATTTTTTTTTTTTGCTACAAATACGGTTAGCATTTGACTCAAGTAGATACAGTACAGTCATTCAGAGCTAAGAAAAAACGCCTTGCAACTCGGAGGAACACGTCCGAAAGCTTACATCAGCATTTTTATTACCCCAGGTCCATTTGCAGCCACTCATCCCAAACCTCCCATCACGCTTCCTCGACCTGACCGGACCATTTAGAGCGGCAGCGAAACACAATCACTGTTCAGCTTAGCAGAAAGCCGAAGCCGCCAGAAGAGCCATCTGGCAATTACCGGTCGAGAGTGTCAGAGTAGTGATTATATCTTCCATTCTGTTCTTTTTTTTTTTTTCCTTCTGACGCTTTCCTTGATGCAAAGATGGCCAATGCTACATTCGCTGATGGCACCAAGTCGGTCGAGGCTGAAGAAGGAGAGCCAACTCAGCCTCAGCTCTCGTCTACAAAAACGAGAGCCGAGCATGTGTTAAAAACAACGAGGTTGGGGAGGCCCTTTCAAAAGGTCCGTTCTTCTTTTTTTTTGCTGAAGGTCCGTTGAGCTCTTACGGTCTGCTTTAGGATGCCGAGGACATCTTTGCTACTTTTATTGCGGCAATCGAGCTAAAACCCCATAGACTCAACCTCCGAACGTATCCAAATTCCTTTTTGACGTTAGTCTTATATTCTTATATTGAACCGAATATCTTATCAACGCTTATACTATATTCTCTTCAGCGAGGAAGCTATACGAACCTTGGCATCGCTCAAGTTCTCGCAGTCCAGCCGTGTGCTAGATCCCGATAACCCCGCACAATTCATGACCACCACGACCAACTTTGTATTCTCCATGGACTCTTCTGCAGCGATAAACCTATGCCAACACTTCACGGATGCACGCTATCTCCAGAACGCTGTTGACCCATCAATGTCACTTTTCAAGCCCAGAGGTGTCCACGTGGTGACTCCAAAGGGCCTTCACGTACTCGAGCGGTTCATGTCAAAAACGGGAATGGATGTCGACCACCTGCAAAACCTGTTGAAAACGGAGGTTGTATGCTCTAAGCTTTTCTATGTACAACGCGGCCCCTCGGAAGACGACATTCTCTTTCCTCGCATGAACCTCGGAGCTCTCTTCAGGTGGTTTGTCGGCCGCCGGCCTAACTACTGCTCGAGGCCCACGTCCAATGCTGATCTACCGCTGTATTATAAGCAACGATCTCAGGGCATTCCTTTGATGGACGTTGCCTACCGTGGCCTTATTGGGAAGGGTGTGCAGTATCAGTATTGTTTCGATGCGGTCAGCGCTCTTGAGTGGCTCTGCGACTTTACCTCTGTTGTGGGAAGGGACGAAGCTGCACAAATCGGGGCTCATTTCCATCGATTGGGACTTATTCAAGTCGTTGGAGGCCCCGAGAAGTCACACAAGAACAAGAGTGCTATCATCTTTTCTGTTCAAGGTTCCGCTCCAAATGGCGATCAGTTGGAGGTGGTGAGAGCACCAGCCACATTTTCTACTCGGATATTCACATCTATTTCAATAGTCGAAAGGAGAGTTCCATTGCGTCAGTAGGATGTTTTATCAAGTAACCCCTAAGGGCTGCCACGTCGCTGGTTGGGCGGAAAACGAGTCCCCAGAACGCTTATCCGAGAAAGAAGCTTCAACAGATTTAGAAGAACAGGAGCGGAGTGCTTTGGAAGGTGAGTAGAAATCGATGTTCCTCCATTGGAGCACATTACCA
The DNA here is from genome assembly GCA_018221805.1 of Rugosomyces carneus. Lineage (NCBI taxonomy): Eukaryota > Fungi > Basidiomycota > Agaricomycetes > Agaricales > Tricholomataceae > Rugosomyces > Rugosomyces carneus. The sequence goes on from JABCKM010000102.1 coordinate 14,714, forward strand.
ACAACCACTTAGCGGGGAAAATTGCATCAGCCGCGGAACGGCTTTTATACATCCTTCGGGATCAATCTTACAGATCTTTATTTCATCAATTTCTTCAAGAGAGCCTCTGCGAGGAACATATATTATTCTGGCTGGACGTTGAGGCTATCAGCCGCAAATTCCGTGTCACGTCTAGTGCGATGGGAGGCACGAACACCGTACGAACTGAACAAATTTCAGGGGTTCAGATGAAGGCGGATCGGCGACAACATCATCAGGCCCTACTTCAAAAAGCTATCACCATCCACAAGATGTACCTGGAACCATTTGGCCAGTATGAGCTCAATACGGATTACAACTTACGCAACGAAGTTTCGAAGTTCTTGCAAACGATCCCAGTCAAGAAGCAAATCAA
>JABCKM010000103.1:0-14976 GCA_018221805.1 Rugosomyces carneus
CGGGACCTACCTTATTCGCCTCATGGCTTTTACCAGCTTTCGGGCTCATTTGGGCTCATTTGGGCTCATATGAGCACATGAGTGATGAATCTAGGTTTTCTGATGACAGCAGGTCACATTTCATAATTAGCTGAGTTCAATTCTTGAACTTGGAACCTCTGAGAGAGCAGAACAAGCAGATAGTAACCAAGTATTCCACAGGAGACCAAGAACACAGATGTTCAATATTAGGTTGGGAGGCAACCCAGATACCTACCTGAGAGGGTAGCATAAGGTATAATAATTATTACATGTGGTAAGAACAGTGCCAAATTTTGTAAACTGTAGAAGTAGTAATAAGTCGGGGGTCATTAAAAAAGATGAATGTGAGACGAGAATGACAAGATCTGGGGTTTCAATGCAAATGGCCCCAGGGCCCGTGCAAAAATGAGTCAATTGTCACAAGTGAGATATGAGATCATGGAACAAATGCAGTGAAAATTTGCACACAGGAGAATGAGAGCAAGATATTGTATAGTACTAAAAGAAATGAGTCACCCAATTATGTATCAGTATCAAAATAACACAACTCACATCTATGGTGATCCTGGAGCTGAGCCAGGAGCGCCAACAGCAGAAGCTGCAACAACGGCCTGCACCTTGTGATGCTCTCGGTCAAACCCATGAGTTGAGACAGTCATATAAGCCCCTCCAGTCTCCTCCAAGCCTGGTGGAGCGGAAAGCCCCGGCGATGATTGATTGGCATCACTATCAGTTGGATCGAAGTCGTCTACCCAGTTTCGTAACGCAAGAAACTTCGGAGTCTTGATGAACTGACAAGCAAAATAAACATGCATTTCTGGAATGACAAAGGGATAACACACCTTGGGGACGGAGTCGGACGCCATTAAGCGAAAGACATGTGTTTGAATCCGTTCATATAAGCGAATCAATGTCTGCAATTGTGTAGCACTAAATGCATTGGCCTGGTCAGGCGCTACACGGCCTTGGAATGCCTTCCCAGTAAGGTTCGTAACCGCTTCTTCAAGATATTTCACCAACTCGTTCCGCAGGCCATGATCAATATTCAACTCGCACTGGCTGGACGGAGCAAGATAATTGTTGTAGATTACAAAGGCGGTGTTGATCAGGGTTTCGTGGTGCCTCTCCATAGCAGCTTGACCTGGAGTGTTGCGATTGCCCGACCTGGGAGCCGAGTTAACGGCCATAGCACTCGAAGTGATGTTGAACTTTCGTTTAAAATCTTGGACATCCAACCAGAACGATAAATTCTCTTCACAGAAGTTACCTCGCAGAAATTCGCGGAACAGAGATCGCAGAGCTGGTTCTTCCAGGATGTAACGTAAACGGTCGGTGTTACTCTCTTTCCCTTTCCGGTCACCAGCCTCGTAAGTAGCGTTCAGCTTATCCGCCAAGGAGATACGACGATGTATCTTGGCGTCAGTATGTTGCGGTTTATCGCCACTAGTCTCAGACGATGAGCCCTCCGCAGACGGGCGATTCGGTGCAAGATTTGCGGAAGAGGCACTAGGTGAATCTTGAGCTCCCCCTCTCCCACTATCCCAATGAGCAAGTCTACGCCCTTCATCCGTGATCTTGTAGATTGCCTTAGCGGTGCAACGGAACTCGCCATGTTGCTAGTCAAAAGCGTCAGCCAGAGACCGAGACAAGGGGAAAATGCGTACGCTAACGACAGAATTACCACCAGGAGTAGAGCCGCGGACAGTAAAAATGATTGCAGAGTCGTTGCCTTTCCTCTTATCACTTACAAGAGTAATGAGACCAAAGCGGACAAATTGTGCAGCCATTTCCGCAGCTTCTTCTCGGCCAACCACCGAAGTAAAATCGCACAACCATTCCAAAGCAGTGATGGCAGCAAAACAGTGTTTATGGATCTGTTGGCCTCTGCCTAAGAGGGGCTGTGCCTTTTCTGTGATGTCTTGCAAATTGACGCCTTTGGCTCGTTCATTATATCGCTGGAATTGGTCAAGGGGTGTGTTTGTTGGAGAAGGGTAGTTAGGTTGGCGCCCGACGAATCGACGGAACAGGGCAGTTATGACGGATTGGGAAACGATGATCTCGTCATCTGAAGACCGTCTCTCGAGGTGCAGAAGCTTTACGCATATCGGTTGCGAAACAAAGACCTGCTGAAGGTGGTCTGCATTGATTCCATTCTTGCTGATGAAACGTTCTAAAACATGAAGACCCTTGGGGGTCAAGACGTAAACGCCCCGATCTTTGAAAAGGTTTGAAGAGGGATCGGTAGCATTCTCAACTAAACGCGCATCCATGAAGTGTTGGCTCATGGCTTTCGCCATTTCGCGAGTCATGGAGAAAGTGGTTGTTGTCGTCGTCGTCACGACTCGCGATGGTTCCCTCGGATCCGGCCCACGATTGGACTGGGAAAACTTGAGAGAGGCTAAGTTTTGCGCTGCCTCGTCACTGCAAGACAAAATTTAGATATATCAAGTAAGATAAGAAAGAAACGAACGTGGAGAAAGAATTGGGGAAAGTCCTAAAGAATTGTTTGTGAGGTCCAAGTTGAAGTGATACAATTAGCGTTGCAAAAAGGTCCAAAGTATCCTGCAAGAGGTTGAATCAAGTAAAGACAAGGTCGTCGATGCGGGTGCTCGCTCACCTTGAGAAAAGGTCTTCCGCGTTTTGTGGTTTTCATCATGTGAGATGATGTAGCCTGGCTATCATTGTGTTCGGTCTGGGAGGGCATATTCAGGTAATTTTCAGTACAAAGAGGTCGGGTTAAAGAGGGAGAGGAGAGGAGGGTATAAGAGGAGGAACGGGCGAGGAAAACAGGCAGGAAATGGAAGACAGATGGGAGGATGGTGGGAATTCTTCGGCAGGCGGTTGCCAATCACGACCTTTCCCACAAGGGAAACCCGCCTCATGTACTACATACCAGCCCCTGTTTGGCTTCACCCGACTGTTGAAAAATAAAATTTATATGCGATAAACCGCAGTCTTTCATTAACAGTATACAGGATGTAATAAGTATGCCTTGCTCTACTGTAACTTGTTAACGTAAAAAGTATCAATCATCCGTGTGCAACTAAATATTTGGACTCGAGTACTTGGTCAGCACGAACACGCATTCGCCATGTCGTGGCTCAAACAAGCAGCAGGCGGAGATGCCCCAGCACCTTATCATGCTCCAGCAGACGAAAAGAAAATCAAGGACCCTTCAGTACCAAACAGACTCATCTCTGACAAACCTGCCAATAGGCCCTTTCTAGCGTGTGTTGACATCCAGGCTAAAACTCAATATCTTACACAAGGTCTCCAGATACAAGGAATACCGAGAGAAGCAGGAAGCATCGCACGAAGCTTGGGTAGAAAGACAGAAAGACCGCCAGCTCAAGCTTGCCAGAGGAGAACAAGTTGGGCCTCCGGAACCTGATCCAACTGCTCACGCAGAAGTTGGAATACTCGGAATACTCAAGTTCCTACTTTACCTCCTGGTCTTCGCGATTCTTGCTAGCAAGCTCATTACCGGCAGTTATACATGGGGGTATAATGGCAAGTGGGCGCAGCTCAAGACTTATTGGCCTGTACGTCCACTCTTTTAGTTTTTTTCTACCGGGCTTGCTCTATTCTATTGTCAGCCCAGCCAGCGCCTAATTTCTGAGAATCTATTGGCCCAACATGATGGATCAGTGCCTGGAAAACCCATATATCTTGCGGCAAGTAGCTCTCATGGTTTCGCCTTCATTTCTGACCGCAAAGTCAGATTGATGGCGACGTTTACGACGTGTCCAAAGGCAAAGCCTATCAACCAGGAGGATCTTACGCCATTCTGTGCGCATTGTTTGTTCGTTACATATATGAAATTTACGATGATTGCTTCATTTAGTGCCGGCGTGGATGCAGCGAGAGCATTTGGAACGGGTTGCTTCAAGGCACACCGGACGCATGATACTCGTGGAATGACCGAAGCGGAGCTTGGTGTAGGTGCTGGTTAATCAATCGCAGGTAATTGTGGTCCTCACTCTTCTTACAGAGCCTCACCCATTGGAAAAAATTCTACGCTGAGCACAAGGATTATGTGAAAATTGGTCGGGTTTCCCACCCTCCCATAGACCCCACCAGCCCGGTACCAGAACATTGTGATCCCAAGAAGGAGGCTGCAGCCCAGACGGCACGAAAAGCAGCTAAGAAGCATAATAACAATAACAAAGGCCGACAGGAGCTTTGACAATCGTAGCTACAGTCCAACAATACAGCCAGATGGACCATATATGTTACCAGTCTAACGAGAAGGAAGGCCGCGTGGCTAGTCTATTGAGAGCATACAAGCTCAGAGATACATTACTTGTTCCGACGAAAAATCAGCCCAGAAGTCAAATTGTATCATCGATGTACGACAAACCTGTCTGGGTGCTCCATGGGTCATCAAGTAGTTCTTGAGAATGGCAAAATCGGCCATAGACGCATCCACCAGTGTGGAGAACGGATTGTCACGATACTTTGCAACGATCATGTTCCCCCGCCATGCCGTCTCCTCCCTGAAAGCCCGACCTTGGATCTCCCGAACACTTTTATTGATTGGGAACGGCATACCATCTCGAGACACGGTGGGATAGAAAATGATGTAAGGATGCGTGAACTTGCAAGTCATTCCGTCGAGAGCCTCCACAAGCTGGTTCTCAGCATTAGTGGACATGCAGGTGAACCAAGTGCTGCTGAGTACCTGGTACTTCCAAGCTCTTTGTCCGAGGCCTTCGGCCACCTAGTCGAATCATAAACAAATGTTTAGAACAACCAGAGGAACATCAAACAACATAATCCATATAGACCTCTGGGTGAGGCATACGAGAGGGAGGAGCGGTGAAGGTTCCATGATGAGGGGTCGACATCGGACTGCATACACAGTAACGCAACCCATCGAATGCGATGATACAGTAACTACTTACCTGGTCATAAGGTTTACAAGAGATGGCTGGCGACCTATAACACAGCAGTCAGAATGGCACAAAACCGACGAAGAGGTGAACGCCTGCCGTCAGAAGGGAAAAGAATAGCATCGAAGCTGCAATATTGATCCATATAAGACCTGTGGTCTAGCAAGACTGGAAAGTGATAACGAGGATATAGTGTAGCAACCAGGGAAGTGAGTTGGCCAATGATAGTGCATAGGTCTGCCTTCCTCTCGGCCTTATAAACAAACCATGTGCAAATGAGGACCATTGGCGACTTGGCGATGAATCCATCCATCCCGATAGCACAAGCGATGGAGTCAAGGTGAAGCGACAACATGAGGCAGATTTCAACAACCCTAGACAGCTAGTGTACACCATGGTCATTGATGAGCGAGTATTAAACGTTAAACCGTTGTTGTGATTTCTGTCGTGGAACCTCGAGAAGTTGTCCATATAAGTAGTAGGCATAGCAGAGCTATATACACCAAATTTGATCTAGGGATCCTGAATATTATATAGGGCCATCAGCTATATCGAATCGGAGGAGAATGGGCATCATCTCAATCGTGCGTGATGCTAGTTGCAACGGCGGCTAAAACAACCGACCGCAAGGCGACCGCTGCTCACGTTCATTCCCAAATGTGGCGCGAGGAATATTCCCGTTTCACTTACACAGCTTGTATTCAGTCGAGCCAGACATCGGCCAGCGTTATAGCATACCCTTCTCTCGTTGAGGTGCTGACATCTGTCATCTGTCAGCAGCCAACCAAGTTACCCAAGGACTCCTGCCGTATATCGCTTACATGCGCACCTTAGGTTTTCAATTTGTGACAACCTAATCTCGGCCATATACAGCTCATCTGGGTACCAAGCTGCTGGTATTAACGATATCCGCCTTGATGGGTATTATCTGGAATTGCCAAACTTTAACCAAATCGATTTGTCTGGAATGTGTAAAGCAAGATGAAGAAATGAAAGGCCATAGTTCCTGTTCTTCACTTGGTGAGATGGTCAGAGATAGAGTCTAGTATTTGGGGTGCAGCTTGTGTACACGCCACAGCCTAGATTATATTGTCTCCTGGAACCAGTCATAGAGCCTATGAACTTTACGAAGCAAACGTGAAACAGTTTAATTATACGTTGTAGTACATGGCGCGAACTGTATTTGTGATGCCTGCGAACACTTTGTTTATGTATCCCGAATGGCAATCGCAAATGTTGTTGACGCGTCGTTTTTGTCCGCCTTCATCAAAATCATCAGCGCCCCGTTCAAGTTTGAATGGAGACCGGATTCCTAGTTGCAGCGCATCTCTGTTCACTGGTCACCTCTCAAGTCATCTCGATTCCCTTACGAACATCGCGTCAAGGTGTTCCAATACCAGCAACATCAAACGACCTTGACACGCCTGCGGAACATGCCATACAGTCCTCGATACTCCACACCTCTGCCACAGGGACAATACTTCTGCGTGTGCTTCATGGAGGCTTTATAATAGAGCTTGTTTCATTGTCAGTTAAAGTACCTCCCATCCGAATCATATTTCCCAGCGCTGTTCTGTCGTCGCCGGCGGTATACCTTTGGAGTTCTTCGGAACTTCACGTCCTAGCTGTTACGGAAATCGGGTCTTTGTATCGAATAGGCATTCCGATCGTTAATGAACGCGATTTATGGCGGAACCAGTCTGCTAACATCTGGACTCGCGAACACCTTCTCAGAAACATCCCAGACGCCAACCAGAGTTTGGTTCATGTGCACGGAACACATTGTGTAGTAATCGGATCGCAAAATGGGTCATTAGTACGTTTAGAAAATGATTATTCAGGCGAGGGTAATCGTGGTGAGCATCGTACCACGTTTGTTTTTCTGCAACCACTGAAAATTTTATCCAGACGACTGGATAGAGACAGTGTTCCAACAAGGCTCTTTCTTATCCTCTCTTACTTCTCTCTTACCTTTAAGCGGCAATAACACTGCTGGTTCCGAAATTATTTCGATAGCCACCCACCCGTTACCTACTGATATTGGACACGTATGGACCCTTTCTCGTGATCGTACCGTACGCTTTTGGAAGGCCAAGATTGGTTGCGTCGCATCCAAATCTTTGTCGCTGAAAGAGTCTTCTCCATCCCCTAGTGGCTCAAATAACAGTAGATCTCACACCCTACTGGAACCGAGTTCAGGAGTCGCTCTCAGAGTGTTCACCCAGCATGGTCTAGAAGAACATCTGTATGTCATTGCCTTTACTCCTGTTGCATCATCTCCTTCTTCCGGCGGCACATTCCATCTACTTGACACAGTCGGGGATCACATATATGAACTAGGCAAAATTGAAGCTTCCCACAATACTGCTCATTGCCACCTTCAAGACTTTGCTATCTCCGGGAATTCCTTGATCGTGCTGTGGGACCGTCAGGGTAATTCCTTACTTGAGAAGACTGTGATTGACGTCCATCGTCTAACTGACGGCTCCCATACGGCACCCTGGCACACCTCCCGTTCTGCACCAGAACCCGAACTCACTCCTGCTTATCTTGAAGAGCTCCTCCTTTCGCCCGGTTCCATGATTGATAGATTTTTCGATGCGATTATGAGACCAGGGACTTTTTCTGCCCTTTCACTACAACTTGCAATCGACCAGTATGTCGATGCATGCCTATCAATACCCGGTCCGAGACCGCCTCAGCTTACCATGACATATTCGTCATTAGGCGAACGCATTGCTGCAGTCGTGGGCTGCACTGTCAATCTAAATAGGGACCCACAAACAGGTGCTTATCAACATGCGAACTATTGGAGTGCATTAAAAAGGGACTGGGAGGGGTTTATTGCACGATGTCGGGAAGTGGAACGGAATGCTCGGCGTCCCTTGGCACTTGGAATTCGGGATGAAGGGGAAATCATCGTTGTAGAAAGGGAGCGTGCAGGCTCTGTTGTCCCTGAGGACTTTCCCATTCGTTTGCAGAGACTCCTTCTTCTGGAGCAAACGCCGAATGATCCTCAATACGAGCTGCTTACCATCCTATGGACTCTAAAAAACAAGTTGGGACCAGAACTCATGCTGAATCTGGAGAAACGGGTAATGGAGATAATACAACAAGAGGTTGCATTCGCAATGCCCGATATCCTTCGCGATCAAACCTCCCAATTTAATCTCAGGGATAGTATGGATGAAGCCTTCATGCATTGGATGATTGGCAGGTTGCAGAGCATTAATGACCTCGATGCGGCCATGCGTGCCGTGCTAGACGTCATTGGTGGTTTTGACGTAGAGGTTAAGCAGGAAGAAGATGAAGTAGGACTGCTCCTTCCACCCCCTCACTCCAATTGGGCCCGGGCCTTGGTCGCTGCCTATGTTATTCGGACAGTCGACGCACGATATGGCCTCGCCCTCACGCTGATGACATTACTTTTCTTCTTGTCGGATGAGGTTTCAGAGTGGGACCCTTCTCTACTCGCAGAGATTTTCGCGGTGTTTCGTGGTATCGCTATACTGCACTACGTGACGAAGAGGCCCGCAGGAACGATGACGGGCAACGTACCCGATCTCGCAGTCGGGGTTATGACCACCCGCACGGACCTTCCTATCACTCCAACTCTTTCCCTCGTTGACCACCTTTTAGATCAATTTGGCCACGTGCATGGCCCTCCAGGCGCTGCTCATCGGTTTCTTGATTCTACAGGCCTCCTTCAATCTATATCTCCCGCAAATGCAACAAGGAGTGAAGTCCTTTTTTGCGAAAGACTTCGACTACTTGGCTTCCGTCACGCAAGCAGAGAACTTGTGTCTTGGCTACCTAAAACACCTGGTATCTCATACGTTCAGGCTCGCTTGTGGCTGGACCTCGACAGAGCTGACGATGCTTCATACCTATTTGAGAAGTTGGCGGGCTGTTTCGGTAACGTCATGGTTTATGAAACCCATTTAATGAGCGCTGACGTTATTAATTACTGTAGCAGGAGTCCTCGGTAATTATAAAGTGTTTCACCCTTATCTCGAACCCCCTCTGACTGATAATCAGGCGGCAACCAGACTTTATCTACGGAAGATCAGGAAGCTCTGGCATCTGTACTTCCTGCAGCAGACCTGTTGGAATCTCAGTATTCCTTCTATGTTCACGTGTCAACCCTCCTCCAAAATTCTTCTTGGGCTTATCATGAGGTCCTGTTCGCTCAGCGGGCGATATCCGTTGCTCCTTCTGCAGCAGACACCTCATCTCTCTGGGGCATCGTAATCAAAGGCCTCATAGACCTGTCCTTATACGAAGATGCCTATGCTTCGTTAATGTCTTCTCCATACGAGAAACTGTACGTTTCTCCCCGTCATTTGCTGTTAATGCCAAACTAAGCGATGTGCTAGGAGGCGTGAATGCGCCAGCCAGTTGACATATCGCATGTGTGATGATGACGCCGTGGATAGACTCTTGGGATTCAACTTTTCCGGTCTGGCTGACGAGGTCGAAGATGCATTGGCATTTAAATCACGCAACGCTGACCCACGTATTCATCCTCCGTATTCAAGGATTTTGTACAACTGGTACGTCAATAGAGGGGACTATCGTAATGGTACGTAAGAGCTCTCGATCTTTTGACAACATCTCATTCCCTGGTAGCTGCGCTTGCAATGCTTCAACGAGCTAGAAAGCTTCAAGATCTCATCGTCAACACGACCTCGTTCGTATCTATAGCCGAAGAACAACTTGAAGCCTACAACCTTGCAATAAATGCACTGTCCCTGGTGGATGAGAAAAATGCCTGGGTGCTCTTCCCAACTCCCACTGAACAAGTTTACGATGTGCGCATTTCTATATTTGTATCTACTCTCTTCGTTGAAGGTTGATATAGTCTCAGAAATGGAGGAAGCTTTCCAGACGTATTCCGGTGACCAGAACTACTCACGAAAAACTTGGCTCGGATGTTGTGCACCTTGCAGATATACGATATGAGTATGCTTTACTTGCAGCACGCTCTGAAATAATACTTCGCGACCCGACATTGTCATCTATCTCAGGTCATTTCTCATTTACATCCTCTTTTCAGGTGCTTACTTCAGAAGCAGAGTACTTGCTCCCACCCTCTGTAATTGTTTTGAGGCTCGCACACGCCAACAGGTTCACACTAGCCATGTTCACAGCTCGTTCTTTGAATTTGGACATGTCAGATCTTTTTAGCCATCTAACAAGACAGTGCCTACGATTATCGCAGAATTCCGATGCAGTCATGTAGGTGCAAAGATTCTCCCACACCCCACGTATCTCCTTTCGCTTAGTATTTTGCCACAGCCAAGAAGACGCTTCGGATTGGTTACTGACAGATGAGGTGTTGTCGTGGACGGGAACTCTTGCGGATCGGGGCTGGCGTTATTTGCGGCAATCGTTGCAGCAGAATGACAGTGCAGATAATGATTATAAATACACCAAAACAGCTCTAGAGACGATACTTAGTGCTGGCAGCTCGTCGTCACCACCACCTTGGTTAATCCAGACACTTGAGGTATGCCCATTATTCCTTTTTGTATTGCAAGGTATTGAGAACAAACTGTAGGAGCATCACCACGAGTATCTTATACGTGTTAGCCTACGTTTCGAAAACCTGGAAGCTGCTCTCGACTATACATTATCACTAGTTCGAAAGGTCTGCTTTTATAGCTTTGTTCTCGAGTCACTAAATCTCAATGTTACCCAGTCTGAAGCTCGTTTAGCGCGTGATGTGCCCCATGATGCTTGCTCAACCTGGCTCCCTTACTCTCTGATAGAGCAAGTTCTGGTTACTGCAGCCGATGTTTCGACGCCCAGAACAACGATCTTGGAGTCCGCCATCTCCAGTCGTATAAAGAGGATGCAGAAGCTCAGTCAAATTTCTAAATAGGCCCATGCGAAATTATCCACTACTCACAATATTCAAATATCCTTGTTGTCAAATTGTTCTATTATTGACAAAATATTTTATTCTGGACTAATGTTGTCTGCATTAGTGAAACATGGGATACAATTAGCTTCACCCCCGCCCACCAACTATATGAAGTACATATAAAATTCTATACTGCTACAAAGAAGGATCCTAAAAAAAATGGAGGAATAGCCACCTCGGCAAAAATTAAAAAAAAGGATGAGATGTACGGAAGCAAAACGTAAGACATACATCAATAACGGTTGATACGACTCAAGATAGGAGAGGACGCTATAAATACAATTAATGGGAGGCATCCTCCTATGAGCCATGTCGTCCGACTACTGATTCTGGTCTGAAAGTGTCCAAAAATTGTGTCCATTCGCCTTGGCCAAACCCGACTGCCGCGCCCCAGATAGTTGTATCGTCGATGGGGTGTACATATTGTGAATACCGAGACGAATCTGAGTAAATCTGCTGTTGCTGCCCCACGGGATACTGATAAACTCCCGATGTTCCAGAGTGTGTAAGAACCGCTGTCGGCATTTGCAGCTGTGTTGGCGACTGAGTAAGAGGCTGTAGATGAGGTCCTTGCTGTTGTTGCCCAGAGTAACCTGAGGCCGCACGCATAGACGTCATCGACTGCATCGACTCATATTGTTGTTGTGGGAGGGATGTCATGTTTACTAGTGGGGGACTAACTGATGACGAGTTCGTTGGTGAACCCACTCCCCGCGCACTCGGGGAGTCCCCATACCCCCGCCGTGGATCAGGAGAGTCATGGTAGGGGAACGCCAATTTCCTTACAGTACCTAGCACTTGCTGCCGCTGCTTTTCGCGAGCCTCAGGACTGGCAGAATGGAAATCAAGAGCATACAGGGGGGAGAGTGCACTCAGAATTTCATATCCTTTGTCCGCAACGGCATTGCCCCTGGACTGTTCCAACGTGGCCATAGCCTTTCGAATGCTCGCGCGAAACATGACGGCACCGGGCTGATCAGGGTTGGCTATGAGTTGGAAGGAGAAGAACATGGCTGCGGAGAAGCAATGAAATGGTCCCCAGGACATGTGACCCGGAACAGCAAGAGCAGAATTAGCAAGAAAATCAGGTCGAGATTGGCCAACCATTGTGATGAGCTTGTCCGCAGCGCCTACTGCGATTTCTAGACTCTGGGCAGACTTGGGAGGATCGGTGGATGGGGACTTTCCATTGGACAGAGCCGCGTTCGGATGGCTGACGCTGGCGTATGGTCGATGAAGAGTGAAACGTATGTGGTAGTAGGACGTGCGAATGATCACACTCTGGACTCCAAGACGCCTAGTAGCAGTATTCGGAGACGCAAGACTCCGCGCAACGCGGTATTCGTCCAAGTCGAGCTCAGAAGGCAGCTCCTCCATCCATTGAGTCAGAGCCCTGTCATTGGCTAAAACACTCTCATACGGCACAGGACGAACAGAGACCGCGTCATCCATGATGTCTCCTAATATGAAAGCCAATCGAAAAAGTGCAATATTGGGAAGATAGAGGCGACCTGTCTTGTCAATCGCAGGGTCACAGTACGATGGAAGTTGGGTATCAAAATGATGTGAAGCAATAGATAGAGGTCGTCCGAACAGAAATGCTTGCCAGCTTAGCGAGGTGTCAGAATGCCTAAACGGCAGCCCATGGGATAGATAACTAGGAACATACCGTTCCATTAGAACAATATGCCACCATGCCCATCTCCGTCTTTCTGCAACGTCGCGATGCATCCTCCACTTTCCAGGATCCCGATGAAGCCCCATGGCCATGGCGATCGTCACTAGCTCACCACGAATGTGCCAAATCTCCTCCGTGTCATTTTTTGAAAGTGTCCGGTACATCCCCCTAATTAGATAAAGCTCCACAAGCTCAAGGGAATATGATCGTGCTTCCGCTATGCGACGAGAGAGTGCTAAGCTTGATACATGATAGAACTTTTGGCCAAGCTCCGCATGACTTTCCGGATAACTCTGAAGGATATGGTGATGAGATGGGAGATAGAATGTCGCTACGGCCATCACCACACAAGCGGTCGCTAAGACTATTCTGTCTGACGAGGCTCCGCTCTTGAAACGCTCCCATGCTTGCGTGAAAGACGGTTGGTTAACATGTCGGTATATCCAATTGCAGTACTCAAAGTAAAAATTGATGAGTTCATCGATAACCTCAATGGCCGGTAGCAATGCCAGGAGATCACGATCGTACTCTGGCGTCATGGCTGGGTATTCTTCTGAGTGCTCCTGGATCGGCTGGTGACCATCAGATTCTTCCGAGTTACGAGACTCATTCTAATTCATATGGTTCAACGTGCTGCAGAAATGCACTGATGATGTCTCACCATTATAAGATGTGTGGTAGTGCTGGTCGGCCCAGTGTACAACCCGCCTGTTCCCTGGTTACCCAACATTCCGGGGGCAGTCGCTGCTTTTTCGCTGACTTCAGGGTCGACAGTCTCTTTCTTTGGGACGAGACTAGCAGCATCGCTAGGCCGTCGATGAGGTGGGACGTGACTCCGACTGGCTGGGAAGATGTAGGCCTCGAGGAGAGAGATAGAATGCCGGAGGCGACTTATCTCTTGTGCAGGGTCGATGCGACTATAGCTATTGAAAGAGGATGATCCAACATTGGGCTTCCTGGGGTGTCAAAATGGGGAGTTGGAGACGCACTGATGATCATCTGCACGACCATTGACATCATTACCATCTTGACTACGACCGTCCTGGTAGCACATAGCGGAGGTGCCTATTGGATTTTAGCAGTGCCCAGGGTGAGAGATGTATGAAAGAACAGAAACATACCTCGTAGTACACAAGAAGAACACGGTCGATTTCTATACATAGTATTGTGTAAAACTTGAACGGCGAAAGAAAATGGGATCCAACGAACCTGTCACATTTTAATTTGCTATTTCTACAGGGTTCACAGTTAATAGCTTTGCGAGCACGCTTTGTAGGTGGGCGACCATCAGGATTTTGCTCGACCGTGGGGGAAGTTCTTCCGCGAACAATGCCACCTGCTGAGGTTCTTGCTTGTTTTGTTCTGGGCAGTGCAGCTGATGATGATGAAGTAGGGCTGTTGTCGGCCATTGTAATTTTTCGGTGTTACGTGGAGGAGGGATGGAAAGGGAGAGGGAGAGGGAGAGGAGGCCCCCGATCGAATTCAAATAATTGACCTACGCTGGCAGATCGTATCGCGATCCAGCCGAGTCCCTGCGCAAATCTATTCAACACAATCCGTAAGGAGAATTGGATGAAAATAATAATAACAGGCTCTTCTTGTCATTGTATACTGCATATCATTCCCTGCTCGGCTGCTTAAGCTTGCCAATCCCATTTCAATTCAATTACTGTTCCTTTACACAGTGACCGGGGGCCCTGCCTCGTTTACTTTTTACTGCCGCCTCTGCGCCGCCGGGAAAGATATGGCAGCTGCGTCCAAAAGTCAAACAATCCTGGAGCCCTGATGTGTGCTTAGCGAACGATGCATGCAACCTTGTTCAAATGGCCAGTCAACCTCAACTTTTCGCGACAAATGAAAATGACCTGCATGTAGTCTATAAGCTCTTCTCCCCGTAAGGCAGTCGACTGCTCGATCTGGTAACTGCTCAATAATTCAAGATCGACCACCTTTTTGCGTACAAAAAGACAATGGGGTTTCTGCCGGCCGGCGTGTATTGGAAAATTACCTGGCGGCTGTCAGCTCATAGCTTGTACTATGTACTGTGCAATTCAATTCGTTGAAATATGCCTTCACAAGATACATCCGCTGTCTCCGAGAGCGACCCAGAGTCCGATTCTTGTAATAATATAATAATATACATAATACAGCGATGCTGACATGCGCATTGAATCATACTTAGCCTCTTGGCAATAAATCGAATAGTCTGTTTCATCCATTCAATGCAATTCAAATAACCTACCACAGATGTTTACGTCTGGACCATGAGTACAGTCTAGGAGAGAGAACATGTCGTAGTACCATTTGTATAATGAGGCCGAAGGTAGGAACTTTAACACCATATAATTACTAGCTCCAGTGATTGGGTGACAGGAGTCCTCAATCAAAAGTTTCCTTGGCACCTAGAAATCATGCAGCCAAAAAGTGAGTCGCTACTCATCGTCTTTAGGTCAAGCAAT
>JABCKM010000105.1:0-14778 GCA_018221805.1 Rugosomyces carneus
TTAGGATTATTATTGAGTTGGATTTTTCAGTAGAAAGGATTGTATTCAGTCCAATCCCATACCTATCCCTACCATATATCAATCTAATCCTACACCTATACCTATCCCATCCCATTCCAACTTGGGCTAGTGGGCCGTTGCGCTACCGCACGGCATATCCGAGTTCTCATTAGGGGTATCATTACGAACATAAATCGCAGCAATAGCATTTTCAGTCGTTATACCTTCAGTGACAGATTGTCCTCCTAGTAAAGAACAGCCAGTGAGCAGTCCATCGTGAAACCACACCTGTTCCTGTGATATAAACCTAGCTGTAAAATGATCTGCAAAGAAATAGATCACTCCTCTCAGATTATACCAACGACGCTCATTGTCAACAGAAACCTCCAAAGCAAGATCAAACGCAGGGAGGGCATGATCACGACTCATTTCCGCAACAAACAAAGGTGGGTGGCACGCAAAGGATGAACGACGAGATAAAGCATTCGAGCACTCAGGACAAGTAGAGGCCAAAGTGATTATACAGTCACTGAGGTGCTCTCGCAGTGACAGCCCAGGCGGCATGAGTAGAGGAATATTACACGAGACGGTGTTCGTCTCCCGTCTGTCAACAGGGTGGCCATTAGGACAGAACCGTTCGGTGACCAATACAGGGTTAGACGAAGCCAACAAAAGATCGAAGATAGAATCAATGCTCGTATATGCTCCGAATACAATAGTTGGAGAGAACCTCGACAGGCGACGTCTTAATAACTCTCGGATAGCCTCAAGAGAATATCTCCGAAGAGATGAGGTTGAGACAATGCTATCATGAAGGTTAAACGCATCAAGCAAACAATCTAGATGACCTGATTGCAATTCCCTCCAGGCACTAGTGTACACCTCAGGTTCCTCACGCCATACATTGAATAGGATGGCAAGGATGGCGTCATAGGCACAGCTGTTGTTGTGCCATTGGGTACCTACAGGCACCAGGCCATTTCGGGGAGGGAGAAAACTTGCAGGGGTATTCTCAATGCCATGGTCAAACTTAATCCTCTTGATGGAACGTGATTGGTCGGCAGAGTCCAACGACTTACGTTTTGTCCGTCTCTGGGGAGCACAGGGTGAGTGCAGATCAGCAGTCTGACCAGGGGATGGGGTGTTCAAATCTCGAGCACACTTCCGCTTGAAGCCGGTCCTATCCAGAACATGCCAATCCATGTTGTTCCCATCCCACTCCAAGAATTTGTCAGACTCACTCCAACGAAGTGCTCGATGCATGGTTGATGGCATGTAATTTTCACCTTTATACTTCCGAAAAGATGCAATCAGTGTATTTCGCCTATCTGCCATCACAAACCCAGCTGGAAGCTTACCCAAGTATTGTAAGTTTGTTATATTGTTTAAAAGCTCCAGTTCACGAAATTCCTGACGCAATGCTCCTGAAGCGCCACCTGTAATTTTGCTCGAGTGAAAGTTTGTGAGTATAAGCGTCCCAGCTGCAGTAGCACTCCTCGATAGCGCGGTGTAATAGCCCTGGTGAGTCCGGCTATAGCTGAGATCGACAACATTGTAAGGTCTTGTTTTCCCCTGAGAGGCATAGTCTGTCATCGCAAAATTGACGTGCACCTCCACTTGACTGCGAGACACTGACAGTAAGGTGTCATCTGGCAATAGACATGATGTGGTCACACTCGACCTTGTCAATGGTACAACATTCGGTGGTAAGCCATTAATAGAGACAGCTGTAGGGGGGTCAACAAGCTCGACAAATAACGTCTCGAGAACATCTGCCCCACCAAATCGCTTGACGGACCGCCATGATCGCACAATTGCTTCCTGGCCCTTGGTGATAGACATCTCTGTAGCAACATTGGTCCTGACCATGACTGGCAACCCTGGACATAACAGGAGTTTTGCAGGTATGAGTTTGTTGTTTGCATTGCAAGGTTGTTCCCAGAGAATCTGACGGATACCTTCAGGCATGTCTCTTTGCTTCATTTTCCTCTTCACACCTGCCATCTTACGACGTCCTGACTTCGGCAGAGTATCGGGCTCTTCAGTGGAAAGCGAGTCTACAGAAACAAATTCTGTGAGACTCTGTTCTGTCTCTGCAGCAAATCTGAGGCTCCCAAGCTGATTAATTTCGTCTTTTACAGAATTTAGTGCAGTAATTATTGACACATTGCGAAAGCAATTATCATTTACACTAGGTCGACCTGGCAAGCCAATTGATACACGCCCCTTGAGAAAAGCAATGTCAGCAGGATCGCAGGCCTTGTAGCGCATGTTTTCAAGCGCACGGCGGAATTTTATATCATCTGGCAACTGAGATTGTTGTCTCATATTCTTTCGGAGAATCACTACTGTCGTCACTTGGTGCCACAAAGCCTTCCCCAATGCTGTTTCTTGCTCTCGAAGAGACACAGGATTCCTACCTACTGTACGACTATACAAAGAAGCATGTTCTTGTCCAATCACTGGTGGCAGCTGCGCAAAATCACCTGCGAAAATCATGTTCATGCCTCCGAATGGAGTATCTGTATTATTCAAGACACGAGCTAATCTTTCACTTATCAGGTACATATCCCTACAAGACAACATTGATACTTTGTCGAGGAACACGTAATCCACTCCTACTAATCTAGATTTTATTTGAGCAAGTTGGTGCCCTGTAGTTGGAGAGCTGTCAATATTAATACCAAACATGTAATGATATGTAGAACCTCCAAGTAGTGCTGCTGCACTCCCTGTTGGTGCAACAACAGTTAGACGATGTGACTCATTTCTGAGCTGGAAGAAATTTACAAGGGCCTTCAAGACTTGCGACTTGCCTGTGCCTGCCATGCCACCAATATACATTTTCAGCTGATCAGCATCAGGACAACATGTGTGATAGGCCACTAATCTAAAGGCCCGATTCTGCTCTTCGTTCAAGTCAAATTGGTGAGCAATGTTGTCAACTGCTACCTGCCACTTAATTGATTTGAATTTCTTTGTCAAATACGACTTGTCTACAACACGAACATCATTTGGCGTAAATATAAGAGGTTTATTACCCCTTTCCGATGCAGGAGGAAGGTGACGTACTCGCTCTTCCATTATTTCTGCCCGTCTAGACGCCACAACAGCCTTCCATTCACTTCCTGATCTGTGTAAAGTTGACAAAGGTTCCAGGTGATGTGTGTAGTTGTCGGGAAGGGTGTTTGGCCTTGCCTCAGCCCAGCCCAGGTTTTCCAGAAATTGTCTTGTAGCCGACATTAACGCACGCCTTGCTTTTTCATGCTTGCCTAAGTTCGAGGATATTACTACATCTACAAGCAAATCATCTGAGCTGGCATTCTCGTAGCCTTCAGCAGATTGATTAAACGGCATCTGGTCCACATCTTCAAGAAACTGATGTTCACCATTATCAGACCAGCCACGAACAGCAGCCATGCCTTTTTTCATCTGCGAGTGGAAGTCGTCCTGAGCATCTAGACATTCGTAACGTACATTCATGTTCTTCATGATCTCCAACTGCCTAGGGTGGAAAGAATGCGCAGAGAATGCGTCGTCCCATGATTCAAGGGGGCTCTTGAGGTCTAAGCCTGAACGCCAAGGTTTAAAGAGTGTCAGCATAGTACAACAGTAGTATTCGCGGTCTCCTTGGTCAAATCGAGGGAGTGTGGCACCTACAAAATTAGGTACAAAAGCTCTAAGGGGGGATCGGCAATGAACGCCATGAGACTGAGCAAGCGGATGCCCGGCTGTAAATGACAGCAACCTCATCGAGCCACTTTCTTTATTCTGGCATTTGTCTTCAGAGGCAACTTGTTCAGCATGAAAAAAATCATTGTCACTGACCTCATGTAAATCAGAGCCTTTACCCGCCTTATTTTTCTTCTCGCGTTGACATCTTGATATCCACTCGTAGAGTGTGAATAACTGCATATTGTCAGGGCGAAATACATAATCATGAACTGGAGATATGCCAATTACCCTGCCATTACGCTTCCAAATGGCAACTTTGTCTGAAGGACTGTCATCTACTGAGTCACTAGGCATTGAGTCTGGACAGACCCACGATTTCTGGACTTCTTTCACAAATGTCTGCCAATAGAAAGGACGGAAACTGTGACTAGTATAATGGTCTGGATTGCCAAGCAAATACATGGATATCATTGGTGATCCCATCTCCATTTTTGCGCTGAGTGAGTTCACAATTTTTGTCATGAGCTTACGGGCATTTTCCTGACGTGAAGCGTCACCTCCAATCATCTCAGAGTTCTTCTGAAATATTGACCTTATTGTATCAAACACCACATGTGTCTTCAGTGGCAGTTTAGTAACATAATTTGAGACATAAAGTATTACTCCTTTAAGTGCTGTTCCAGAACGCAGACTAGTAATGTCTGTGTTGCATCGAAAGAGGTAAGTAACAGGATAGGTAAATGTATTGATCCAAGGTTCTAGCTTTTTCATTGATATTGCACCTGTCTCTGAGTCAACTTGAGTTTTTTCAAAAACTGGTCGAGGAAACCGTGCCTTACAGCTACGCCATATGTTGTCGAGACAGCCTTTAAAGGCACGGGCTTTATTCTGAGACCCATCTTTGTTCAAGTTCGACGAGCATCTATGAATGTTCGACTTCAGAAGTAAATCGTCAACGGTCACCTTATACTTGGTCCACCACTTATTTAAAGACCTGCATTCATTGCAGCTGTTGCACGCACCTCTTTGGCATGGAAGGGGGGGACTTTCAGGAAGAGTTTCAGTGGGGTTTTGATATCCTTCAACACTAGAAGCAAGATTGACATTAGATTCAACAAGATCTCTTGGCCCAGTGATAAACTCACCTGCGTGAACACTTTCAAGATAATCAATCAAATTTTGACGAAATGTAGACTGAGTATCGAGAATGCGACGATGGACTTCATCAGGTGAAAGACATCCCTGAATCCATAGGAGCATGTGTAGGTGTAGTGTAAGACGGCCCTGTTGCTCAACGGTGCCATAGTATGCTGATGTATTACCATACAAGCCTTGGAATTCGGAACCAACCCCTAGGACATGTTTGATAAAGTTGTCAATCATATAATGAAAGAATCGTGCACTTGCAACTGGGTTATTGGCAATGAGACGGTATCGATCATCCTCAGATCTTTGTAGACCCACTTCAAATTTCTCATTACAGCCTGCAAAATATAAGCACAGTGCATGTTTATTGTCAGCAGGAGACAATGTAATATACCACAGTGGCGCCCCGAGATATGCAATTAAGGACCATATCTCACTTCGCATGTATTTTTTACTTGTAGTAGAGCCACTAACCTTTCCATTTATATGGTCCAAGTCTCGAATGAGTTGGAAACAAGCTGTTTCATCATCCGTAACAGGCTTGACAGCATTGCCTTCAGATATTCGCCTAGAAATATCGGCCAAAACCTCCTGATTGACATTAAGGAGTCTGTGGGCAATGTCGTTGAATTTTGAGGTTTCTGCAAGCAAAAACCCAGCCGTTGTGGAAGCCTTGACTTGTTCATGGCTGAAGGCAACAAATGGAAATAGTATATCATTCTGAAAGCGCTTGTCGTGGTACAACAGTAAAATGCGCTTATGCATTTTATCAGAGAGACCTGGGCCAGTAGAGCCTACACCCCCATAACCGTAGGGGAATAACCACGGGAACATTTGGGGGTACAGATTCGGATTGTTGTAAATGGACACAGCATTGGCGTCATGTGAGATAGCCAAAGCTGCTCCGCCATTATTCCAGTGACGCAAAGCGATTGCTTTCAAAGCTTCCACCGTTTTGGTTGCCATTTGGTCACCAGTGAGGCCGTGAACAAGGAATGCACATTCTCCTTCTTCAACTCCATCTTCCTGGGCATCGTCGAATACACTGGTGCCCTCCTGAACTTTGTTGGACTCAGAGTAGCAATATTCAATTGTTACAGGTGGTAGATGTTCCGGGTACTTCTCCAATTCGTTGTATGCAATTTCCAAATCCTCATAATCACTATGGTTGAGCTTTAGCCATTCAAGTGCTCGTGCCACTTGATTTCTCCTAACTAGAAGGGGAGTACGCTGAAAGTCTTTTTCTGTCGGCTTGCACGGCCCAGTGAACAAAACGGCAAGTACCTCATCTAGATCCTCTACAGGAGGTGGCAATCGATGATATACTTTTGGCACAGGAGTTTCAAACGCAATGACGTGAGACACCATCTTTTTATGACCAGAGGAAGCCACTCGAACAAAACAGCCATTCACACGTACGCGTGCCACGAGTAGCCTTTCAATGAAGGAAAGAGACTTCAACTCTTCAGGAACAACGCCAAGCCACAAGCCATTAGCTAGTGCGTTTCGAGGTACCTGGCCTTTTCTGACATGCTTCCGACAATTATTGCAAATACGGCTGCATCTATAATCAAGCACAGGTCCTTTGTATTCACGGATAGAATCGGTTTCTCTCTTCCGCTCTATTCTAGTCACACCAGACACTTGAAGAACATGGAGCATGTTTTTAACAGCCTTCAATCTACTAAGCTGAGACAACAGTGTCAATTGACCACAGACGGCACAGCCTGCCTCTTCAAATTTGGCAGGTGTCATTTCATCACAGAAATTACGCATAATGTTGGACGATAGAAGGGTATCAACTGGTTGAGGGGGGAAAGGGAGGGCAGTAGTAAGGTTATCAAACAGACAAGCCGCTAATCTGACTTCTGTTGATTTACGGCTGTTCCGTAGAGGAACATTCGTTAGTAGATCCGATTGATTTTGTTCAGCCGTGACAGCTGTCTCAGTCTTTTTTTGCTTTCGTGCTCTGTCTCTTTTAAGCTTGCTTTCAATAATGATGAACATTGATGTATATTCAGGGCAAGAAACACATTCATGTTCAGTGATGCATTTAATAATGTCGCGCTTGGGTGAGTGAGAGCCTACAGATAGCTGGTGTAATTTCGCAATCTTGATTACCATCGGGAAAGGTAAATAGCAAACAAGGAGGTGTAGTGGTACTTGTGCAAAAGTACACTGTTTGGAGGTTGAGTAGGCACGCTGCTCAAGGCTGCTTATATAGTCAACAAATTTGAACGCGTGGTCAACCCCCACCACAGGATAACTTTGTACAATATAAGGCTGCAAGTCTTGGAACGAGAACTCATGCTGTCTGCCCCCACCTAGGACAGTTAGGTAGTAGCATTCGTGGATCTCGAGTTTGTACAATTCGTTAGCAAATAAAGATGAAAATAAAGAGACCCGACAGATGGACATAGACAGGTATATTTTGACAAGACATTTTGACAAGACATTAATACACAGACAGACTGCGTATACAGTGTAATAAAAGACGGCTACGACAAAGCTAGCCAAAAAGAGGACCAGCAACATCGACAGCAAGACACTCCCAGGAGAAAACCAGGGTGAACAGGAGACATGAAGGAACTGAATAAAAACTTAACAACAATTTACTTCAAGAGTGGTAGAAACTCACGGCAAACATGAAAGAGCTAAATTGTAGATCAAGAAGACTGGTGCGTATTCCACGGAAAGGTCAGCGCAAGCAATTGGTGGCTCCAGAAACACGCACATATGGTACAGTAGTAACTGGGGTGGGAAATGGAACAATATTGGAGCACAAAGCATGAGGAGAAGAGCAGCATACAAAATAGTGGCGAGGCGTCGCATTATTCGCAAGAGAACTCAATGCAATGAGCAAGAGCCAAAAAAACGACACCGTGGGAAGAGGTGCAGAAAAGTATGATGAAATGACAGAGCAGCTGTCGACCGTAGTCCTGCTTGCACGCGACAACCAGTGATGAAACTCTTAAGATCACCAAATTAACAGAATGAGTTAGGAGTCTGCCTCTTTTGTACAAATTTGAAGAGTCACATGCAAAGTAAGCAGACAGATGGCTAACAATTAATTAATCTAAGTGTCGACCTCCATTCTAGCTTGCTTCTGGGAACCGGGGTTGCCAGATTGAGCCGGATCAATGTTGGAGTAGCCTATCCGGCGCTTGACGGACGCGAGCTTTGCCATACGTGTCTTTTCGAGCTTTGGGACATTCAGCTATAAAAAAAGGATAGGCAAAAAGAGGTACAGATAGAAACACGTAACATACTGGTCCAAATCGAGAGTCAATGAGAGTCAAAGACCGTAAGATCGCGAGCATCTTCCTTTTGCCACCTTTCATTGGGATTACCACAAAAGACATCTGGGCCTTGACGATGTCACCGATGCGAAAAGATTGAGGCTCGCACGGGGTGTATCTAGAAATAAGCAGCATGAAAGTCTTTTATATATATGCATGAGGTAAAAGAGTAAATGCCTTTTGACGTCACCCTCACTCTTCTCAAGTATGAAATACTGGACCTGATTATCGTCTGTGTGTACATACTGGCTTGTCGGACTTGCACGAACGATATCTTGTAATATACCAAGGGGATCGACACCTGGTACGAACTCCTTGGATTCTAGTCCCTGTGCCTCATTGATGGGTGTAAAGTAGCGGTTGGACAGCTCGATGATATCAGATAAGGGGTCGTCAAGGTCAGCGCGTGTCCACGTCTCTAGTAAACCTTCAGCAAAGGTGCGATCGAAGCGTTGATGGAAGTCGTCTATTGCTAGAAGGGCCTGTTGAAAAGTCGGCGTGCCAAGGCCAGCGAGACTGACGCTCTGGCGCAAAAACCTGAAGCGATTCTTCGCCACTCTTGTTATGGTGATTCATCAGCACATGAGAACGGGCTAGATAAATGCAAGACACACACTTCGGAGCTTCGGTCACAGGTGGTAGATCTTTTGCAGTGAGAACGCCATGAATCGATAAAACCGCCTCTTCAAGTGTCTTCTCGTCACTGCGCTTGATAATTCTCCATGAAGTAGGCGCGGAGATGAGCTCTATTTTGTTACTGAGCCAAAATGCATCATTCTGGCAGCGTGAAAGAATATATAAGGCGTAAGTGTATTAAATAGAGAGACAGAGATCAAACCATGTAAGTTGAGGAGAGCCGATCGTCAGGAGTGTCTACCACTTCGCTTGCATATTGCTCCAAAGGAACACCTACCAAAGAGTGAGCCATTTTAATGAAGGAGCAAGTTGCACTTACGAATGGCCTCGACGTCGATATTGCCAATCATGAGAAGCAGTAGGGGAATACAACTCCAAAAGAACTAAAGCCGCCAGACTTTTAATTAAAATCAGACGTGGCATGACGGTTATGGCAACCTGGTCTTGTTCGCGAGGCAAATGGCGCAAGAGGCAAAGAAGCCTCTAAGTAAGACGATGGGTCATACCACAGTACTGACGAAGGGATAGCAAAGACTGGAACGAGCGTCCAAAGAGAGCTGAAGAGAAAGTGGGTCAAAAACTTTCAGGAAGCAGGAACCTAACGACCAACAATAATCAGGTTCTCAACAAATGCTTATCAACATAACGTGTGAATTTTAATGAAACGGAAAAAGGACCGCTTGTTTTGTGACCGCAATGGATTTCCCCGACTGATACCAGACGCTTGCATTCTGGTAGAGGGAAAAGGTAAGCCTACATGGCTTAGGAGAAGGTCATGTGTGCACTCCAGGTTGTTCCTTATCAGCTTTGCCCCCAAGCTTTGGCCATATCCTCACAACTTCGAAAGCTCATCCGCGACAGACAGCCCATGGCTTCCGAGGGCAGTGGTCCCTTCCTTCTGGCGTACAGCACATAAAGGAACGTCGTGAAGGACAAGCAAGCACATCTCACTTTCAATACCAGCTTTCGCTCGAAATTCGTTGAGCTCGACGACTACATTTCAGCACATGGCTCCCAAACAGTCCAAAACCGCTGCCACGTCTGCGTAAGCCATTCTCAAATACCACTGTTCGACGTGTAGCTAAAATGCAAGCAGTTCCAAACAGAGCAAGAACACAGGCGTTACTGCGTGAGTACTATTTACAACTGAAACCAGTACCGTTAGGTGAACTATATACAGGTCTAAAAAGAAGGGCATCATCAGGACGGCTTTAAAGTAAGACATCTTATATAATGTTTGTTGTTGACTCTAATGTATGAATTAGTGGGGAACCCGACCTCAAGGGGTATGTAACATAGGCTCGGTCATTTAATTATCCTAACTAGTCCTAGGTTAGTTGCCGAGGAACTCACCATGCGAAAGGCAGAAAATGGTAGCGGCTCCTCCGATCTGGGTACTATAGCCAACGATACGGCACAGGAAGCTAGTGGTAATGTCTTACAGGCTACAGGCAAGGCTACTGAAATGACGAGGTACGATTGCGTGGCAACTCGTAACCACTAGCACAACTAACATCCTTATTGTCTACAGAAAGGAAGACGGGAAGAAACGCAAGGTTTCGCTTGAGGCCGAAGACGGAGGTAATTCTACAAGGTAAAGCGCTATATATGCACATACGGACAACACAGCTAATTGTATTAATAACATATAGAGAGCAAAATCGATCCCCGCGAAAAAAGGCAAACCATCGCTCACCCTCGTGGGAGAACCTAACAGACACAATTGAGCAAACACAACAGGCCAACCCAAGCGGTTTGTTGTAAGTCAATAATTATCAACTAAGTTTTAGGCTGACGTTTTTCCTCAAAGTGACGTTGTGCAGTCGATTGTAGCAGAGGCAATTGCTGTGAAGGAAAAACCAGCCGCACCCACCGCGGAGTAAGTAAACTCGCAATTGACAACTCTATAGGCATGACTAACTGACTCAAAAGCACATCGGGTCGACCGAAGTATAATCAACTTTAGCTATACCTTTAGGCATTAATACTGATACTTAGCTTAGACGAAAAGTGACTCAAACCGAAAAAGGGAAGGCGTTAAAGGGCTTCAATGACAAAGAAAAGTAAAGATCTACATAGTCTGGTCTGCGCTACACTTATCATATTGATCACGAAACAGGGAAGCTACAACCGATGAAGAAATACAAATAGTTGACGCTGCTCGATATAAGAAGAAGAACAAGGCGGTTAAAGCTCGACCGGCCAAGAAGAGTGTCAAACCTAAGAAAAAACAGTGAGTCCTGAACCTACTCGGGAGTTTTTATGATGGCACACTGCACAGAGCACCGGTCATCGTTGAACTATCAACTACTGATGAAGGAGCTGTCTCGGACACAGGCTCTCAGGGGCTGGCTTGAAGGTAAGCTTATAATGACCCAAGAATATGATAATGCTAACACAAGAAAAGTGATAGTGAAGGGTCAGTTGGTGCCAATAACGAGGAACACGACAACGACGACGCACAGAGAAGTGAGGTAGAGGAAGAACTAGAAGAAGAGGACAAGACCCAGGGTAACGACGACGCACAGTTGGAGGAAGCTGGGAAATACGAGGACGTTGAGAAAGACGGATACGCTAGGGAATACGAAGACGCCGGGGGAGATGAGGGCGCCCAGGAAGCGAATCTGAGTGATGAGGATGAGAAAGCCTTTGTCGTCATGATGGACCCGTACCCAGATCCTGAGCTGGGGAAATTGTACGACGGCCTGCCTCACCTGCCGTAAGTGCTGTCGAATGCCAATCCTTACATGGTCCTAACATTCGGTTTTCCATTCAGCCGACTTTGCAATGTCTTTCCATTTGTTATCCCGTCATACGATCTCTTTGTTAGTGAACAAAGCACGTTTGCGCAAATGTGCGCCGACAAAAGTGAAGCCGATATCCGGTTTGTCATGAAGCTATTATAGTGACATGTGATTAACAAGACATTTGTAGCGTCATCATCAAGGCGCTGTCTTTCACAGAAAGCGGATTCTATGTAAACACTGCCCGAATCGACCCATCACGCCTCTTAGTGGACGACGGCAAGCGCCTCTGCATTCAGGGCACCAGGGCCCTTGCAATTTGCAACATGACGGGGCTAGTCCGAGAGTCCTTTCTGAAGGACGTAGCTGATCTTGGTGTCAAAATGACCTATCGCCCACGTAGGATTACTATAGCCCCCCTCCAACAGGAGTGGCGTCGAGACGCTTCTGTATGGGGCCTACTTTACGACTTCTCTCATATAACGGGGTCCATCTCGAAAGCTGGGTTTAGCTTCAGCACGCGACCGGAGAACAAGAGTAACGACGGAGGGTGGGCAATGAAAACTTGTGAGTCCTGGAGTGATTTATGCTACAGGACACAGACAACTCATTCCATTGTTATAAACAGCATCGAGCGCTGCCCCGTCTGCCCCATCCACACCTACTAAAGGAAAGGCAACAGGTGGCTACAAGGCTGTAGCGTCACCACTCATGAAAAGGCGTGCGGCAGTGGTGGATATTGGCTACTCCAGTTCGAGGGCATTCGAGGACCCAGGTACTTGAATTTTATCACATGAGATGAAAGAGACTAACATATGATATAGTGCCTGTGTATGATGGTAGGGCATTGCGGGGGCGCCAGTTCAACTTTACCAAGGACGATTTTCGTAGGCTTCCCACCTGGCCTGTCTATGCCGAGGCCCCTTGTGATATTCCCGTGGACTCGGTTGTTACAGTTGGATATACTCTCTCGACGTATGTAAGCAAGACCACCAGCGAAAGAATCTTATCATCAAATATCCAATATGTCATTCTCCTCGCCACCCCCTAGACTATGATATCTTCATTACACCCAACCAATCTTGACAAATAGCCGCAATACTAGCGGGGGGTTTTTTTTTTGATGAACTGTCTGCCATGTACCTCACGTAGGTCAAAATATATGTTGTTGTGCTTCGCAAATAGGGACCGCCATTGCAATGTAAATGGTAAGGTTATTTTTTAATAAATTTCCGTTTGTTGCAGTCATAGCTCAAATTATCATGTCTAATCTTCCCGTGAATACTCCCTTAGTTGAATATGTAACCCTCTCGTACATACTTTGTGCCGCTATCACTTAATGTACGTAATTACTTTGACTTGAAGCGCGAGTTCAAACACCGAACACAACAAACAAACTACCTTCCCAGCTGCGGCCAAATTCCGGGACAAGACTCTAGCCCGCTTGCGCATATCCAACGGAGAGCTTGGAGATGAGACAACCCCACCCTCTGGCTTTGCCGAGGCATTGGCCAATCAACTGCTCTCCGCTTGGTGACGCAAGCGAGGTGAAGGTCCCCGCTGGCACCCTTTCCAACTCTTACAGAGCCAATACACATATGGCCGCTGCCAGCACAACTCGATCTCATATAACTCCTCTGTCCTCATAGATGCTATATATGCTTTGCATGGGCTAGTCCTCATCATCCGCGCCTGGCACCTTTTTTCATCTGAGCGACCGCATCCAATATGCTACCGAAGGCAAGCCCTTGTTGAACTTGGCAAAAACTGAGTCGTACCCGAACCAGCATAACGATAACAAATACAGGGTGGGAAACCTTGAGAAAAGAAGGGGATAGCACATCTCTATGGCGGTCACCTAGAAGGTACGCTCCAGGTCTACTGCAGAAGGGCTTTCACCCAGATCTTCAGATGACCAGGTCGGACGCTTTCATCAGACATCTCATTCAGCATCCGGGTTTGGAATATCTCTTCCTAGTCATTTGACCATTGACCATGATGCGGCGTCATCCGACAATCAAGAAACTGTTCACGGCCACGCAAAATCTGCTAGCACGTTATCAGCCAGGCGTGTTTCCAGTCCAGGCCCCCTTACGAGACCAGTCTATCGACAAATTGCTACCAATCTCCAGACCCTTAGTTTCAGTTGTTGTCAGTCGATCGACGACTCCTATCCAATTATCAACATCTTCGGGATCAGTCTCCAGCTCCAGGACAATCCACGATTTGTATCCTCCTGAATCTGGCCAACCTCCGTCTCGCGTTCTTTCTCCAAGCTCCGAACCCGAACACTTTCCTCGCAGTGTAAGACAATGTGACGCTCGTAGAAGATACATGAACAATTTGATGACGCAACACATTCAATGCCTGTGTCAATGAAGACATACTCAGGCCTATCCCAGTCTAGTAGTGCATAGAGACCGATGGTATTGGTGCTTGCTACCCATATGAATGCCGACAGTGATCTTGCTGTCGGGTCTAGGAGGAATACGTTTATGACGACCCTGGCCGTCTTGAAGTCCGTAACATGAGAAAACACTGGTTGTGTGCTTGCGCTCTCCCCTGAAGGGCTATAAAAAAACCTTAGTCGCATGAGAAACAATCTCCATAACGCGTTCGATTTATTGTATATACGCTAGCCAGCTTTACGAGGCATTTTTGTATTCCGAAGTAAACGGCCAGCCCTTATAATGGTAATTAGTCAACCAATCAAACTCGGTGATGGCCGCAATAATAGCGCGGAAACTTTCCCACACACCGTGCTCACTCTATCAAAATCACATTCGGTGATGGCCGCAATAATAGCGCGGAATCTTTCCCACACCATGCTCACTCTGGGATATAGCCTCGTTCTCAATACTGAGAACTCGGAACCCCAAGCCACCGGTAACGCCGTTCCTGAGGTATTTTACTGGCGGCAAAATGTACCGTTTTTTGACATCATTGTATTGCTGGTCATATATCCTTTCACAGGAGACACCAAGAGCTTAGTGTTGGCTTGTAAACCTCTAGACCGGATGGTATTCTAGGCACATAAATATTTACAGGATTCTAGGAATTTATTCTGAGCTACAAATCAAGACCGGTTAAGACTGGTCCAAAAACCGCAAAAAAACCGCCCTAGACTGCTATTAACCGGTCCTGGTCAGTCCCGGTCCGGTTTTTTGAGTTTATAGGATTAAATAGACCGGTCTCGGTCTTGGTCCATCATGCTGAGGCCAAAAGACCGGACTGGACCGGACTTTTAAACACTACCAGTGGGAATCTGGTCCATGGGG
>JABCKM010000106.1:0-14736 GCA_018221805.1 Rugosomyces carneus
CAGAACTTGGGAGTTTTGAATGGGTATGATGGAAGGCTAACGCAGCCTACACCACTGACATGCGCAAATGTCTGACGCCAGTTGACATTGAGTCCGTGAGCATATAATTGGGATAGACTGGAGGTAAGGGTGATCCAAGCGTCCTGTTGCCTCCGAAGCGAGCTAAGGAGTATGCTATCTCTAGAAAGATTGGGATTCGACTTCAACATAGGGAGAGTTGTAGCATGAGGACCAATTTCAATCCAGACATCCACCGAGTTAAGAATTGCACTACCAAGAAGAGCCTGGAGGCCATTGCTAAATTGCACAGGCTCCGCACAATGGCGAGAAAAATATTCTGCGTTGAACACGGAGCTATCACCTGGTAAGACAAGCTCTCCGTATACATTGGAAACAATTGGCATAGTGGGCGGTCTGAAGGTGACGCCCCGGGCTATGTCAGTGAGGTCCACTAATAACGGGGTCATCGCCTCGCTGTGGTATCCGAAGGGCACCGTGAGAAGAACGTTTTTGCACTTAGAAGCATCGAGGTGAGCTTTGAATGCCGCTAGTTGGGATAATGGGCCTGATACGACGCAGTCGATGGGGCTATTGTAGCAGGCGATTGACAAACCGGAGAAATCAGCAGAAGTGCCGAGAGCTTCATTTACAGCGACTGGTCCCATATTTACGGCGATCATGCCAGTTGTGCGGATAGCACATTTCTTTACCATCAAGCGAACACGATTCGCGACTATGAGTAGTGCGTCCTTTATGGAAAGGACATTTGCGACGACCAGCGCAGCATATTCACCGAGACTAGACGTTTAGTTAAGCATTACTCAAAAAAGGAAAGTCCAAATAATTACCTGTGTCCAATCAATGCAGTGGGTATTAAACCCCATGATATCCACAGTTGTGCGAGTGCACACTCAAGAGAAAATATGGATGCCTGGTAAGCCTCGAATTCTTCGAGCGATGATAAGCCGCTGCCAGAAGGACCCGCCATGATGATGGCTAGGATGCCAGGGAAACCATTCTCGACGAGCGTACGGTGACAGTCATCGATATGTTTTCTGAAGAGGGCCGACGTGTTATAGAGCTCGCGACCCATTCCCAAATACTGGCCACCTTGCCCTGAAAACACAAACACTACTCGTGCATCTCTAGGAGTTACCTGAACAACTAGAGCTTTTCTCAGTTTCTGAGCAAGGTCTTTGATGTTATTCGCCGATACGGAAAGCCGGTAATCGTAAATTTGTCGGCGAGCAGTCGATGTGTATGCAATATCTGATAGCTGAAGTCCTTGAAAGTCGTCAAGAAATTCCAGGTACTTTGAACGGAGCACGTTAAGAGCGGTTTCATCTTTAGCAGAGAGGCCAAACATGTAATGCATTCCCTCGGGTTCTGCGGCGACATGGGGTGTGAAATGTTCTTCGACTAAAAGTGCCGTGTTTGAACCAGCCGCACCGAAATTGTTGAGTAACGCTATCCTGGGCATATTATGATGGGAGGGTAACCAAGGGGTATTGATGGTATCAATAACAGTATTGTCGGATTCAAGGGGAGCTATTCGTGGATTGAGCTCCTTTAAGGAGATTTGTCGAGGAATAAATCTATGTTGAAACATCAGAAGGAGTTTCGCTAGCCCAGCCGCACCAGATGCTGCTTCAAGATGGCCGAGATTGGCTTTGACTGAGGTGATGTGGAGAGGATTGTTGATCGCTCTTTGCACGCAAAACACGCTTCGAATGCTTTCCAGCTCATTGGGGTCGCCCGCTTGGGTACCGGTGCCATGTGCCTCGACGACGTTGACACGACCTGGTTCAATGTTAGAATTCTCAAGAACACGTTTGAAGAGAGCTGCTTGGGTTGGCGCATGAGGATGAGTGATCGAATGAGCGAGACCACTCTGATTGACTTCAATGCCCCGAATGACACCCAGGATGTGGTCATTCTCGGCTAAAGCATCTGCAAGCCGCTTGATCACGAAAACCCCGCAACCTTCACTTCTCGAATAACCATCCGCCGAGGCATCGAAAGCTTTGCATTGGCCAGTTGGACTCAAAAAATGTCCCCGATCAAGCCCCATGAACATCTATGAAGATCTCGTAAATGACTAACGAAGGGTAACTGTCAACTTACGTCAGGACTAGAGATGACGTTAACGCCTCCAACTAACGCCGCATCACAGTCTCTGTTCATAAGGGCTCGTGCACCTTGATAAAGCGCGACGTTTGAGGACGAACAAGCGGTATCCACTACAATAGAAGGACCGCTTAGTTGCATTGCATACGAGATACGACCGCTGAGAAACGCCTTCAAAGTGCCTGTTTTGTGAGTGAGCCTGAGTAATGATTAGACCGATGACAGAGCCTGAAACTACCTGGACTATAGTAAACGTCAATCTCGTCTCTCAAATTTTGAATGTAATCGTGAGTAGCGACACCGATATAGCACCCGAAATTTTCAGGACGAAAAGAAGGTGTAGCATTTGGCACGTAACCCGAGTCTTCTAAAGCCTCGTACGCGGTGTGTAGGAGAATTCGTTGCTGAGGGTCCATGCTACGAGCCTCCCTGGGACTGATTTTGAAAAACCTATCATGACGGTGGTTAGACGACTGAAGTAGAACCGAAAGAGAGCGTTACTTGTTGTCGAATTCATCAACACCATCAATAAAATTACCAGTGTGAGCTTTCATGGTGCGCCCGGACTTGCTGCCGTCACTGTAGTCAGAGACTCGGAACCGATGTTCAGGGATCTGGGGTGGAAATAAGTATCGGCATCACGGGTTTCACAAGAGCTACCTTACTTCGGAAACTGTGTTGATGCCTTTTTCAATGATTTCCCATAGTTTAGACACGTTTGGGGCTCCTGGCATGTTGACGGCCATCCCAATTATGGCAATGGGTTCTTGTTTACTCTGGGAAGGACGACGCGTTCCATTTCCAGAGATACTGCAGTCAACGACAGATACACGTCCTTGAGGTAATATTCGCTCTATGATTCGTGCCAACCCAGCTCCTGGACCCAGGTTGAGAAGTTGTATTGGAACATCCGTCGGCAAGGCTTTTGCGACTTTATCCGAAACGACATTCCAATTCACTGGTTGCGTGAGAAGCATGTCCACAACATGTTCCAGCAGAGAGCCCGATGTCGTGCTCTTTGTAATAGCGTCGCCTGTAAAAGTCGACCTAATAGGTACCTTGATATCGGAGAAGGTTGGAAACCGAATGTTCCTGGAAACGACGTCACGGAGGACGTGCAATCTGGTAGAGTGGGTATGAATGGGTGAATGATATAGAGTATCAAGCGTAGTCGTGTGAACAACTAATTTATCCGTCGTAACGAAATCAGCAAAAAGAGCAAGTATGTCCGGGCGGCCTGAGATAGTGATGCACGTGCTATCCACGACTGCAGTTATGTAAAGGCAGTCTGCTCCACGTCCCTAAATTCCATCAAATTCTCAGACACGTTATGGAAGGAGATTGATCAGGATTACCTCAGTGAAAGTTATGATAGCCTTTTCCGCATCCTCTTTAGTGATTCCAGTAAACACGAGGCTCCAGGGAAGATTATTTTCCGAGTCCAGGTTCTTCGCTTCTACGGTATTCTTCCGGTAAAACTGTGCACGAACTCCTACCCATAAAGCCAGACGGAATGCCTCGACCGCCCTGGAAACGAAGGAGAATGTAGAAAATGAAGTTCCAGCTACACAAGCGGGAAGAATGCCAGATGAGAAGCCCAAAACTCCGAGACCGTGCTCCGAATTAAGCTTTAGAATATCACTGAATGGCGTGAGTGACCCAGTAGAGACTCCCGTTTCCTCAACTAGAGCGAGATAGCGAAGTGCTTGTATAAGAAGCAAAGTCGTCCCCGACACGACGGCGTTTTGTTGATAACGTTTTGGGGGCAAAGCTAAAAGATCTTCAGGTTTTGAGAAATCTGCGAGGTCTATGTTGAGATCGATGAGCTCGAGCGTTGATAACGAAGAAAGTTCATTGTGGAAAGCCTCGTGGCACGCTGAGAGAAGGTCAGAACCAGAATGGGAAGATGCGTCAACGAGTGCTGTGTGGCGTGTTTGGGAGGTAGTGGCCGCGACGGTACCTTGACCAGCAAAGATGGGCAAGTACAGCAATGGAGGACTCTTAGAGACCATCTGAGCTGCGTTAATCGTAGGCAGAAGAGCGAGAGACGGGCCCTGTCCTTATAACAACGGTTCGTAAGTCACACATATACTCGGTAAATCAGGGCTTTCCAAAACCAGCTCCGGCGATATTGTCACGATTTCAGGTGCATCGAAATGTAAGAGGATACCAGTGGGGTAATGGATTGATCCGAGATGTACAGTCTGAAGCGTAACTTCGTACCTGGTATCTCCAGAAGGACCACCGACCAACACACAGAAGTAATGCTTTCGTGCCCACCAACTCAGAAGTAATTTCTATCCGCTCTTTGCTCGTCACGGTAACTGGATGATCTCAGCTTCAAATAGTGCACTAGACCGTAACGTCGTTCAATAAACAGGGTGATCTTTACCCACCAAGATCTCCGCCAACGGAAGTGTAGGTAATAGTGATGCGATATCTGGCCCAAAATGTCAACCTACGGTAGACCAATTTAAAATTTTGTCATTTTATACCTGGAAAAAGGCCTGATATGCTGATTTCCGGTGCCAAAATGTCAACCCGAGCCATGTGCAGAGAGGAATGTAAAGCAGGAGTTCGCTTGGCTTTGTTTGTTCGCCTTGGTCAGATTTGCCACTCCGTTAATCTTGCAGAGGCGGTTCAAGCACAGCTCTGTAACAAGGTCTTGGTTCACCGCCTGTGAAAAAACTATTTGCTCGGTCGAGCTCGCACCTACCATTACTTTGCCCCCAGGAGCATGTTACTATCATCTGTTCCTGTGTATCAGGTGAGGCTCCCTGGAATAAGGATTGTTACCGCTACTACAACTCTCGGATCACTAGTATGCAGGATCTTTATCAATCTTTGAGTAGCGAATATCACACCTTTCCGTGAAGTTGACGCGCTAAAGGAAAATTCTGACTCGTATGCAGCTGATTTCCAGTGGATTCACTGAGATCACGGCTCAAGTAGTAGCGAGGGGTACCGAGGTGTTTCAAAATACTGTTTACAGTTTACAGTTGGTCTAAAGGAAGTTCTTTCTTCAAAACCCCCCATGATAAACAACTGACTTGAAATTTCATTGTACAGTAAAATGGAACCGTCAGCTTATTGTTTCTGATTGATGGCTAATCGCGCTTGAGCCAAATTCTTAATACCAAAGGTAAAAATCATGTCAAGAAACGGGAGTTATTAAACTTAGACGTCCCGCACAGCTTTTAGGTACAACCTTACAAGCAATGAGCGCTTGAGCTACTGCGATCTTCAAGGCATAATCTCCATTGAACGTCAAAAATTTATACATTGTACCACAATAGCAGTCAGAGTGTTCCGTTTCACCTTCACCAGCTCCGCGACCAGCGCTTGATGCAAGTTACTATCTTATCATATCCAGTGTTATTTGGCAAGCCGGGTGTGAATTGGCCATTGATCTTGCTCGGCTTGCCAAACATCATCGTACCTGATAAGATAACGACGTTATCTCTGATTCGTACTACCTGGAGTTTACTTTAGTGTCCAATGTTCCAGCCAACTCCCGTCATGCGCTAGAAAACAACTTCGACAACGCCAAAGACGAGACTTCATCGCCAAAAGTCTGACGGACTGTATGTTCTGTGCACCACCCTTCATCTGGTTGGATGGGATATTGATCGCACACACATCCACGGTTGGATCGCGGCCTTATAGTCGAGACTCGGAAGGTTGTGGGTTTAGGATGGATTTTCTTTGAGCGGCATGGACTCATTCCATCTATGCGACCTGCAACGACCCCGAGAATGCGGGGTGTAGATGCCCTGATGATAAGTACTTACAACGGACCAGACACCAGGTGCACGTCAGCAAATGTGGTTTCTCCTATGCATTTCGTACCTCGGCCGAATGACTCGTTCTCGAGAGCGCTGTTGGTCACTATATGGTCTTGAGCGCCTCCCCGACTGCACGGGTATCACGTCCCTCCATCATTCCCGATTATTGATGGAAGCAGACGGCACCGGTATATGCATTGGGCTCCAGACCTACCTTCGATCTTCATTGTGATATAACATCTTTGACTAGTAAAGCCGTCCATCGACGAAAAACTGTATGGAGCAGTCGTAGGTGGACCTTATCTGGATTCACTTCGGGCTACAGTAGACATAGAGTTCAGAATAGACATTAAATAGCGCGTACTCTCCGTTACGCTCCATTAAGGCAGTGTTACTTGTGGAGCCCTCCATGCAAGAACTAGATACGACGACAGTACCATAGATCTTTACGCGTTGTGAACGGAAAGAGCTTTGACGTCTGGCAGGCACACTCACGGCTGCTTGTTTCGGCCGGAAATCACTCAATCTTTGGCCTTGGTAAGCGTCGGGGTGCTGTAAGGTATCATGTTTGATTGGTATGCCGGTAGAGGGAAAATCAGCATGGGGCTCTTTAAATTCTCACAACGTCTTGATAATGGAAGGTGTATTGTTCGTAGCACATGTTGTCACAAGTATCCGATGAAAGTGGAAGCGTCAATTGTTCAACTTTCCTTCCCACCTTCATCAGAACCGGCACGACGTATCAAGACATCGAGGTGTCGATGTAGTGGAGCACGATCAAGCTACAACCATTCATATCAAGCGCATGTCCAGAAGGAGAATATGAAACCAGATTGCTCAGGTTACAGGCTACAGAGCGGGCCGGCAACTATGATTTGGTGGTAGCAGTGCGCTCACTGAAAACAAACTTCGCCGACAACGTGCGTCGGATTTGCACAGCCTTGGCTCCGGGTGGAACTCTTTCACCATTTGTTGGCTGCGGCCGGCCCTGGAGGCAAATTAGGTAGCTGGCGAGCTTGAGTATACGTAAAGCGTGAAAAATTCGAGATCTTGACATACTAGCATTTTAATTAGGTGCAACAAAAGTGCCTTGCCATGTCAACGTGCACACGCGTCGATGTCTATGGCCTCTCAGACGGGCCGCGGTTAAATGTACCTGGCTTGTAACGCTTCCGTTCACTTCACAATATGTAAGGCTTTGGCTTTTCATTTTCATATCAGTCTTTGCTAACTGGAAGCTGCTTTACAATGTGTAACGGCATGCAATCGCCAAAAATAGAATTATACGACCTTCATTCATCTCCACTTTAACGGTCTGTAGCTGCTGAGTACTACAAATTGACATGGCGGTTTCCCCTCCTCGAAAATCTAGTTGTCAAGGAGCGATGCATATTGGCATTGGCACCTGCCACTCACTTATTTTTATTCTTCATGTCGGCCGATTTTCCCAAGCTCGTTCTTTTGCAGTGACTCCCGCACCAACAGCCTCCACGCTTGGTCCGCCCTTCACGATCCCGGCACAGAGTCAGCTAAAGCTGCTAAAGATTTACCACGTAAAAGAAATTTTCGCATTTACAGACACAGATGCCATCAAGTCCTTATTTTGCTGGAATGATGTTTGTACTAATGAGAAGATGCTGAACGGGTTTGACTTGCCCATATATCGCATTAACTTCTGGGCCGATTTTTTTCTACCTACTGCGCTGATAAAAAAGAAAGCCCTGAAGTGAGTGCCTGTAACGAAATATATGGCGCTAATAAATGATCATCAGAGAAATCTATTTCCTAGCAGCATGACCTTCACCCCCGCTTCCAATTTGCAAGGAGGTAGCATACGACGTTGGCCTTAGTTACGGTATACTCGCATTTGTCAGTTTTCATCGCGATATATTTCCCTCCTTTTAGCTTAGTACACCCGCTTACCGTTCATCGCTCTCTGCTTCAAGTTAGAGTGTTTTCGTGGTGGCATTTCCTTTCAGAGCTTGCATCGCCCTGCAACCCGACGCAGGTTCAGGGATTGTTCCGCCAGCGCTACTATGATTCGCAGTCCACATGGGCCTAGGTGTAAGGCCAGCTTCTTATTCCCCGAGCCAATCAGCCAAAGGATGTAGCGTCCACTAACAGGAAAATAACATCTCCGCGACACGCGTCATAACACGGCGATGACTCATGGGAGACTAGTGTCCGATGCAATACGGAAATCGCCTTCACCCGGGTACTCTTGAAAAAACTGGCAACGTTTTTTTTTTTTTGAGAGGATCTTCTAAATGATCCTACGGTATTACGGCTGTTCATACCCAGCGATCCGTCATGTGATAGTAGCGACGGGTGAAGAAGCTGCAAATATTGCGTAATACTAGAATAATCTTGGCGGCTTTGTATAATTATCGCTAGTGGAGGCGAAAATAGACTATACACGCCCTGGGCCTGACCGTAAGTGCGCTAACAGAAAATGACGCCATGCTCCCTATAATCTCAAGCGAGGTTTAGATAAATGTATACTTCCAACTGTCAGCTTAGATCCTGTGCAGCGCGTGACTGTCAAATGTATTTCGCTATGACTGCGAAACCCAAAAGGGAGCAGACCGGTGGTAAAGGAGATCACTTGTTGAAAACGACGAACAATTTTCGAATGAACATGATCATGATGTGCTGGCGAGTTGCCCAAACGCCCTGATGAGTCTCTGTTGTAGACTGTGATTACTCCAAAGGGGGTAATTATTGCCGGTGTCATAACCTCGGGTCGACCCTTATACATCCGTGCGGTGCATACAAGTGCGGCTCGCTGACCAAATATGGAGCTTTCGAGGCGGTGGTAGAGCTCCCACGACGCTCATGTAAGCTTTTAGGTGTTGCCGAATGTCAATGAGCACCAACCCTCGCCGCTGATTTACAATGATACGTTCAGGGCTGCTATTTATGGAGACATTTGCGATCCATATCTGTTGTTGAACGCTGGCGCATCAAAGTTTTGAAAAAATCCTGTTACCTTGTCGACATTTCTGTTCCGCCGTATTTCTGCGGTGTGCACCCACCTTGTACTGCGCCCCGTCTAAACTTGTGTTCGCCACCATATTTTTGGCAGGGTACGCATAAATCTGGAAGTGTCTCTACCTAATTTGGCCCAACACAAGGTAGAGAAGTCCGACAGGAAAATAACAATTGCTCATAGCAGAGAAAAATATGCCGGGAAGCAATAGGTCGGACACGCAGAGTGGCCATCTCGGTGCGATGCGGTCGGCCATGACTTTGCTAGATGGGTTGCATGTACCACATGACGAAAATCACTTGAATATTGTGTTGCTTCTTTATCGCTAGGTCATTGCAAGCTCCACTTGTGTTGTGAAAGGTAGCAGGCATTACAGCTCTACAACTTAACGCCATTAGGGTGTCAGTTCAAATTTGGAATACAAAGTCTTTGCCGGAGAAGATCGACTTAAGATGCCGAGGTTTGTTACAACGAGTTCGCTATCGGCTGCGATCTGTACCTAATCATCAAGGCGATACCATGTTTTGAAGCTTTGGTTGTCAGTAGCTTAGAGCAACCAATGATAAATTATGGTTTTTGAACCCAAGTAAGAGAATGAAAACCATCTGGGTAAAAAACCGGTGAGCCTCTCCGGAGATTGTGCTTGGGAGACAAAGTTCTCTTGGAATGCAATATAATGATGATCCGATGTTAGGTAGACAGTGAACGACGTAAGGATTTTTTTTTTGCTGTTTGCACATGTTATTTTGACAAGCTTTCATTCAACTTGCACCATCCGACAGCTTACTTGTCCGCCATCGACGTCGCTTTTTTTCAGGACTTTTGGGAGGGGCCATACGATCTAAGCGTTGGTTAGCATGCAATTGTTGGAGATATTGTGCTATCTATTACACAATCTCGGCTGACATGCTACCTACGACTCGGACTTCATACCTGTTTCCAAGTTTCAAGCCGCCAGCAACAGAGCTCCAATGACAGCCAGAATTTTTAGAGCTCAGGCGCACGATATCATTCTTGCTAGTATGTGTCAGCCGTTGGAGTTCGTTCTACTGGAGTTTAGATTGCCGTCCCAAGCCAAGGACAAGTGGCGTCGTGTATCGATGACGGGTTGTTGGGACACCGCCTGAAGTATGGTTAGTTCATCGCTAAATGGGAAGTTCGGGTATTTACCAGGCGAGTAAAGACTGGCGCTTGTACCTTGCGCTTCAATTCACTTGCCCCACTACATAGCCGGCTTGAGTATCATAGCTCGGGTAACATGCTGAGCTAATTATTAGTTGGGAGCCTCATCCGTGAAACATTGGTGATCTTCAAAAACATAACAATTTATGGTGCCGTAAATGCGTGGGGATGCTGTCAGTGTATTTTTGGAGGGGCGAGCACTTGAGAACACCTCGGCATCGCCCGGCGCTATTCATTTATGACAGAAAGGCCTCGGATTCCCACCAAATGGCTTTGCTTGACTCGTCCAGAGTACAATTCCATCATTTTTCAGTTCCCGAGACGCCTTCGAGTCTTTTCGGTTGAATATAAGGGTCAATCAAAAACAGCACGCATTACCATATCAGTATCCCATTCATGGCAATCGTTAACCGAGGCCCCCTCCTTAAGGTCTTCCCCAAAAGGGCTGCACTTACGAATGATCGATCTGAATATTCTGCATACAACCTTTATAACCTCCTCGGAAAGGTGATCCTCCTACAAACCCCCCAACATGGACCCACTCTACTCTGTCTTGACGTCCCAGACTTCGCTCGATCTCAAGGCGAATGGTGAGATTAGCAGAATGAGGAGCCACAAAGGTAAAGTCTTTCAGCAATAACGAAGTCATCGTTTACTTATGCTATACTATAATAAGGTAATATGCCATCACTTCCTCAGACAAAGTATTGTCCCTTGTGCCCCGCAAAGTTTACTAGGACAACACACCTCAATCGGCATCTTCGTTCCCGTAAGATGAAACCATCGTGTCTTCTTAAAGTTATGCTGAAATTACTGCAGATACAAACGAACGACTTCATCGCTGCAATGTAACTCACGCGTCTTCTCAAATACTGGACGTCCACTGACTTGTTTGTGTTCAGGTATGCCAGGCTGAGTTCACGCGAAGTGATCTACTTACAAGGCACAAGAGGACTTGTGGCGACTCGTAGGTTTTTATAATGGACGGTGGTGATTTAATGCCTAACGCTGATTGTTATAGTGTTAATGCGAATCGTTCTCGGAGGAAGTCGTGTCAGGCAAGTCCAACTTGCGGGCGAGTTTCAGAATTGCTCACAAGACTCTTCTTCAGGCGTGTGCCGAGTCAAAAGTCAAATGCAACCTCCAATATCCTTGTTCAAAATGCTCATCACGAGGACGGCAATGCATATTTATCAACGACCCTGAAGCTTCCCGAAACAAGAAGCTGGCATCTTCCAAGAGAAAACACTCACTGTCTGCGTCGTCCTCCGCGGAAAGCACGACTTCTTCCACCACAC
Organism: Rugosomyces carneus; assembly: GCA_018221805.1. Classification (NCBI taxonomy): domain Eukaryota; kingdom Fungi; phylum Basidiomycota; class Agaricomycetes; order Agaricales; family Tricholomataceae; genus Rugosomyces; species Rugosomyces carneus. The sequence continues at coordinate 11,382 of JABCKM010000106.1, forward strand.
CTAATATCTTCCCTGACTCTTTGACAAGCAGTCCCACGGACTTTCCCACGTCTTTCCCTACATTCACACCGACCGCTCCGATTTCGCCGGAATCAACGCTCCCGCTTATGTTGCCAGGGCTTTCACTTTCCTCAGGATCGTCGTCGACCTCGTCATCACATTCATCGCCGCGGTCTGAGCTGTTTGAGTCTCAGCTTGACGTTTCAGGAACATTTGACGTGAACTTCGATGCTTTTTCGCTAGATTCGTATCTGAATAGCGCCTTTGCGAATACGATGATGGAACCCTTCTTTGACCCGACGATGACATCACAGCAGGGAACCGCCAACGACAATTGGTTTAAAGGCGCTGACCTATATCCAGGCTTCAGCAACGAGCAATCCTCCCTCACCCAGCCTCATGGTTATGACGATCAAGGGTTCACAGACTTTGGAATGTTGACATCAACTGCTGCTGTTGTTGGCGCGTCACCTCGGTTATCCGCGCATCAAACTATAGACTCAGCGAACAACACCTTCTACGACTTTGCCTCGGTGGTTGTTCATCCCCAGGGACCAGCATCCCCAACATCCGCGGATCTTGATCACTATTGTATGTTTTTTCCATTAATAGCTTTTTTAGCCTCACGCTCATTTTACAATGAGTGAGCCTCTTTTTCTCCGCATTTTGCAAGCAGGTGCCGCTCGTACATGCTGCAACATGGGTCATGGACGATAAGCCTCTGATCCTCGTACGTGCCATGCAGGCATGTGGTGCTCTTTTCGTCCAAAACAGCACAGCAATGCGATTCGTAGACGAGACCTTGGCGTCCACACGTGACACGTTAATCCAAGAGTTTGTGAGTATTTACTTCGAACGGGCTGTTTTGATCCGAGCTAATGACCGGTTTCCTAGGCGAAAGTCTCTCCAGACCCCCGAGAGCAGAACCACCTAATTTTAACAGTTGTCCTACTGCAAACCATAGGCCTATTCCACCAGAAAGCGGATCAGAGGATAGCATCGAATGTATACCACGGAATGCTAGTCATGGTGCGTCTTAAACCGCAATTTGATCAATAGACACATTTTATAACATATCTTTGTAGATGATTCGCAGAATTGGGCTGATTCCCCGTGTTGGCATGTGGACCCCTCCAGATTTGACCAATCCACAGGCGCTCGATGCCGGTTGGAAAGAATGGGCCAATTACGAAACTATCAAGCGGTGGGTCTCCAATCTTTTCTGTCGGCTGCAGGGTTTTCTCACATTCAACCGATGTGCAGAGTCTTGTTCTTATCTTATCTCCATGATTGCTGCCATTGCATGTATTTTTCTCTCTCGCCATCATTCCAGCCTGCCGAACTCGATCTATGTCTACCTTGCGACGACGCGCTCTGGACAGCGCCCAGCGCTATCGAGTGGTATACGGCTTTTCAAACACAATCTCCCTATGGTACTGGTGACTCTAGGGTCCTTGGAATTCCGATGAAACAAGCGTTGGCTATACTGAACGAGACACGCCTCACAACCATCACTCTGCCACTGAACCCGTTTGCTCACTTCATTCTCATTCACACCATCTTGCGAAACCTGTATGCATCACACGCCGAAAATCCCTCCTCTGTTGACATGAGCTCGGTGCGCGTAGACGAGGCCGGCGCAGCAGAAGAACACGACAATGCTTTCGCAATTCAATATGCATTACACAATTGGCTTCAGATGTGGCTTAGCAGCCCCGAGTCCATGCAAGTGGAGAAGAGTGAAGAAGAACCTTCATTTATTCGGAACGCTCTACCATTCTATTGGCTTGCGCAGGTGTCGCTTCTCGCGATTCAGGATGGGACAGCCACGTTTGGTGGAAAGACTTCGGATGTGAAGACAGAAGGTCGTTTTCGATTGATGAAAGAGTGGCTGGACCACATCCGGAACTTTTTGCGTAATGGCGACCAGATACCCACCCACCTCTGGGACGAGTTGATGAAGATTCGCTCGGAAATGTCCTTGGACAATGTTCAAGGGGGTGATGATCACCCGAACGGATTGCTGGCATTCTTCCCTGGTCACTGATATCTACTCATTCATTTTGAGATTCATGATGGATTTGATGTCTCGTACGACATGATCAAGTGTACACACATGCATCCTGCGGACACTCGGTAATATACAAATTTAATATGACGCACGAAAATGAGAATTAGTTAGTTTATTAACTATAGTAACTAGCAAAAGCATAGAAGCGACGTTGGAAACGTACTGTACTTTAGATACTGACTGAACAAAGAAAACATTGTAGACCCTTGGACTCTTCACGCAAATGTGGACCACCCAGTAAGGTCGGAGTTAGTCTTCTCCAACGCACGTTGTCTTCATGTAGCGCTTAAGTCCATATGATTTCGCTTCAACACGAATGACTGTGAATCCCCTACTGCATTAGGGAGTGCCACTTTCTGCCATTTATCGGACATTTCCTCGGCTGCAGGGCTGTGGCAGAACGAAGACAACATCCTGTTAACGACGCCTACTACTCGAAGCCACCCAGCGGTTCAACGACTTGCTTGATCCGAAGACAAAGGATAAAATACATCAGGTAATGTAATCGGCAAACCTAAACTAAAACCTATGAGCGATCGTCAGTAACGAACAGTTACAGACAGTTGACAAGAAAAGTAACGGAGTCTCAGCATAAAAGAGGAGTTCATTTTCATCGAAGATGAATCATACTCATTAAAATCAGTATGTTTTAGAATCATCGACTCGTCGATGGTTGACGGTGAGATCCAGCCCCGGAACGTACCATATCAAAACATGTACAGCCAGCGTATGGAGCAGATTTGATCCTCGAATACCGAAAACCGTACTCTGGTCTCCAGGATTAACAGGAGAGGTGGTCAGCTGTGTTAAATTTTTTGAGAAGGGGGAGGCTAAGAGACGTCAAAAGCTGAACCGTGGATGGAACAAAGAAAAAAAGCCAAAAGAACCGTGATGGGAAATTTTCTGTCGGTGATAGGAGTTGACCGGACAATGGCAAAGCCTAACGGCATCGCCAAGACCTGTCCCTGACTCCCTGCAAGCTTGGGCACTGACTTTCTTTCGACCGCTACGTCTCTATGTATTCGTGAACACCCGACGAGAACCTCTCGCTTTTAGTCTTTTGACAAGAGAATATCTAGGCTTGGTTTTGGAAATCATGGGTACACGGGTCTAGGATCACGAGGTCATTTTCTGTCGTCATGCGTGGTGCCTAGTGGACTCTGGCTTGAAGGTCGACTTTCATCTACTATGCCAACCAAATTGACAGGAAGCTGTCACTGCGGGGCAGTCCGATTTACTGTTCAATCCAGCACACCCGTTCCCTACCAAGTAAGTGGTCAATAA
>JABCKM010000111.1:1718-14258 GCA_018221805.1 Rugosomyces carneus
TCAACGATGCCAGTGCATCTTCAATGAGAACAATAACAAGGGCCCTGCAGCAAGTCAAGATACCAACTTTTGACCATGGTCATATCATTTTGTACGATATACCAACGGCAAATGGCCCGGTGCCATGGTCGCCTAATGTGTGGCGGACGCGGTAAGTGTCTCGTAAACTCTTCCAATGACCTATTACCCATTTTTATAGCCTCGCTCTTAATTTCAAGAAGATCCCTTACAAAACCAAGTGGGTTGAATATCCAGACATCGAAAACACAGCAAAACACATTGGTGCAAAACCGACGGGTTTCAAGCCTGACAAAAGTGGGGATATGTTTTGGACGTGTCCCATCATCATTGACCCAAGCCATGCCCACCGCGGGGGCAAGCCAACTGTACTATCAGACTCGTACAACATAGCAAAGTACCTGGATAAGGTGTATCCAAAACATGAGCTCTTCCCGGACGGAACATTGGCGCTTCAAAGAGCCTGGGCACACTTCGTCTCGCAAAGCGTCATCAAGCCACTAGCTAATCTGATGTTGCCATTGTATCAGACGGCACTTTCTCCAAGGAGCGCAGAATATATCAAAGCGACGCGCGAGGTTTGGTACATGCCACTAAGCGAGATGTCGCCTGATCGTCCTCGGGCTTGGAGTGTTGTTCGGGAAGGGCTAGACAAGATTGCAATGGCATTTGATGAAAATGGGAAGAGTGATGGGCAGAATCTGAGAGTCATTCCTGGTCGAACGTGTTATGCCGATTTTGCGCTTCTTGGGCCCCTCCTGTGGGTCGTAGCGTTAGCTCCCAAGGAAGAGTCGGACTTGTTGAAGACTTGGAATGGTGGGCGGTGGGGAAAACTTTTAGATTCCTTTGCAGATATTGTCAAGGATGGAGAGTTGCAGTAATAGCGGTAGTTCAACGTCCAACCTCTCTGTCCATGCGGCTGCATTCTGCGGTACCAGATCACGTGACCCTTAAATATGAAAGTGCACATTGTTCTGGCCATCCCTCTCTCGCTACTGCCATGAACGGTGACCCCTACGCTCGCCATCATCGACATAGCTCTCATCCTGGATTCTCTCAACTACTCACGACGGTGCTGGGCTCACCATTTCTGACTACAGAAGAGCTCGTTGACGGCTCATCGACATCGGTGCCTTTCAACCAGACCATCACGCGCCCATCTTCTCCAACACCCACTGTTGATTCATCGTCGTTCTCTTTCATACAGACTGATTATGATCCCGCCGCATCCGTCCCTAATCGTCTCCCACTTAAATCTATCCTTCCACGCATCTGGGATGTCTTGTCACCTTCAAGGACGCCACCGTCTCCTACTGGCTATCCATATAACCATAGCTATGGCTATGGGTCTTTCAAGAGCAGGATAAAAACGCGAGCACACATTGGCGATTACTCCCAGGATATTGATTACAGCGAACTTGCTCCATTGGATGGCGAGGAAGGGGAGCTCGTAGACGAGGCCTGTTTCTTCGTGGACTCGGTCCTTGGTTCTCGTGCGGTCACTGGGATTGGTAAGTCTGCCAATCTATCAACTCTCATTTATGTAAACTGAGTAAATATACTGAATGCTGCTGAATACTTAGATATCCTTGCTTTGCTACCAACGGAGCTTGCTCTTCATATTCTAGTCCTCCTTTGCACCTCGCCTACTTCACCCGACGAATCTCTACATGCCATTCTTACGTGCGGTGCGGTATCCCGCACATGGCGTACTCTCGCAGTAGATAATACTGTTTGGCGTGCTTTATTTCTTATGCGATGGAATGTCGACCTTACTCGCCACAAACGCTTACGACCTAAGCTCTCTCCGCTGATCCCATTCACCCCATCCTTTCCTTTTTATAGCCCTGCATGGTGGGAATCAGCAATACCAATTCAGCAAACGAGTACACCGGCTTCCTCGCCGGCGAAACCGGGGAAAATGCGGGCCGGGATAATGACTATAAAGAAACGGAAGATGAAGAAGTTATTAACCTCTGATAGCAGCCCTTCTTTCTTCCATTCTCCTTCGACCTCATTGTCTACACCTTCATCATCATCATCTTCCCTACCGTCAACCAGAACTTTGGCTCGCCATCCACACCACTTTTACACGACCCCTCCTAGCCTCGGATGCTCACATCATTTTGCTTCATCATCCCCCTCCACACCCTCTGCTACATATTCCCTCTCGAATGGATATCTTGGTCATAACCATATCCCCGCACCACCCCTAATCCAGCATCCACGTATAGCTAGTGCACCAGGAGATTTGAATCGTAATTCGGTCACGAAGCCTACCTCGACACACTCTCAAGAGCCGAACAAGGAGCTTACATACGCACCTCTACGGGTGAACTGGTACGCTCTATACCAGACGCGGCTAGAGCTAGAGCGACGATGGAACGGGACCGCGATCATTAAACCTCATTCGGCCACCCCCACTGAGATATCTCCTCCCACTCATCTAAATCATTTCCAACAATACAACAGAAATCTGTATCCAATCACGAATCCCTTTCTCTCACAGCCTTCGCCATATTCATACATGCCTATAACATCGTACAACTCACTTCAGCCTCCATCCGAGAGACCGAAAGCTTTTTCGCCCAAGATTCTTTCGATTGAAGGACATACGGATAGTGTGTATTGCCTTGAATTTGACGGGCGGCGCATTGTCACGGGCTCGCGTGACCGTACAATTAAAGTATGGAGTCTTCGTAATGGGCGTTTGCTAGGCAACTTTGGGGCTGGTGTTAACAACACGACCGCAGATGTTGGCGCTAGTTTGTATCAAGGAGTAGGAACTGGTTTGGGGATGGGCAACGGCCAGGTCACAGTGCATACCGTGAAACAGGGACAGGTACAAGGGCACTCGGGCAGCGTATTGTGCCTTAAATTTAGTCCGGATTGGGATGCTCACGAGTCGGATGACGATGGTGACGAAATTGGCGGATCATCTGGGAGGATTGTTAACCGTGAAAAGCGTATGGGGTTCATGGTGAGCGGAAGTTCGGATTGTTCGGTGTATGTGTGGAACTTGTGGACGGGGGCGCGGCTGCCTCGTCATTGTGGGGAAAGTCAAGAAAATGCGGAGGAGGCCTACGTGGAGAGAGAGGTGAAAGGTGAAGTGAAGGCAGTACTGCGAGGGCACGCTGGTGGTGTACTGGATTTGAGGATAGATGAGAGGTGGATTGTTAGCTGGTCCGTCTTTTTAAATGATCTTCCTCCTTTTCTTTTGTTGTCCGCCTCCTTGTTCAAATATTTGCGACCATTGCTTAGCGGGATTTCCATCCAGTGGCGTACCGTTTACAGCTCGCCCATCCGCTTTTAAATTTTCTGTCTACCCTCTGCTCCGCTTCAAACAATTACTCACTCTATGATGTGCATTTTAGCTCGAAAGACACCGTGATTCGTATTTGGGATAGGAAGACCCTTGCACTAGCACGTACGCTTCGGGGGCATGAAGGGCCAGTAAATGCCGTTGGCTTGCAGAATGGACGAGTGGTGAGTTTCGTCGACCCATATAGCGCCTTAGCGCCTTGCACTCGGATACATACTACATTCGTCCCTTGACCATTTCTGCATCGTAAATTCCTTGTATCTGACACGATAGCATTTCTAGGTCAGCGCCAGTGGTGATGGTAAGATGATTCTTTGGAATATCTTGAATGGCGAACGGATCCGCACATTCGAGGCGCACGACCGAGGACTTGCTTGCATTGAATTTAAGGTCCGCCGCTTTGCTTACTTATTGCTGTCTTCCCTGCCTGACCCTTCTCAACAGGACGACCTGATTGTCTCTGGGTCTAATGATAAAAAAATCAAGGTGTGGTCAGCAACAACGGGGGAGTGCATTCGCACTCTTGTTGGGCATGAGGCGCTCGTGCGTGCTCTGGCGTTTGACCCTAAGAGCGAGAGGCTTGTTAGTGCCAGCTACGACAGAACGGTCAAAGTCTGGAATCTTGGAACTGGTGTGTCTCCTGTCCTTGCTGCACACTGTATATTGTTTTTCCTAAGAAGCACTTGTGCTGTGTCATTCTCTTTTCTGACGAACTAACCGTATGAACAAGGCTGATAAGCTCTTATTCTTCTATAGGAAAACTCGTGCGTGAATTTAAAGATACCCATACAAGCCAAATTTTCGATGTCAAGTTCGATGCAGCAAGAGTTGTTAGGTAAGCTGCCGCCTGCCTCACCTCCTCCTAACCACTAATCGTATTTCTATTTTACAGCACCTCTCACGACCAGAAGATAGCTGTAATTGACTTTTCACAAGGTCTTGACACCTCTCTGTTCATTTGAATTTTTGTTTAATTAGTCCCCCATCATTGTTTTTGATCTTGGACAAATCTTTTGTATCATAATTCTCCCATCATCCCACCATCTATAATCTTGCACTACTTTTTATGTCTATAGCAACTCACACTGCCTGAATATGTATATCTGCAGGAAATCAATCAATCGTCGACTCGGATACACTGGATATCACCAATGCGATACCGCAATTCTCAAGCTAATCTATCACCCATCGACACTAAAGGCCTTATACAAAGATTATTCGGCTGGCAGCCGACATGCCAAGACGACATGCTATGAAGTATTTAACTAGCAAATAAATTAATCAAGGCCTATGCGTGGACGTGAGTAGTTCACGATATACGCAGTCTCGTCTTATAAGTCATATTTTTCATGAATAGGCAGACTGACGGGGCCTTGTCTGTCTTTATCATGCGGTGCTGCCCCGTCATGATGTAGAACTGATCACTGTCACTGGTTCTAGCGCTTGTGCTAACGAGTGATGGTTGAACTGCTTTTACTATGTGTAGCAGTTTTTAAAGGATCAATCTCATCGGATCCATGCAGGTAATACGGTATTTATTGAGAAATGTTTGGCAACTGAGTACACGATACACTCACTTTTAATCATGACTCCAGGCGAACGAGCTGCCCTCACTGACTTGGGAACCTTTGTTATCAACAATGGCTGCGACGTAATAATCACGGTCCTACTTTCCGGTGCGAAGCTCATTTTTCATATCAGTCCCCAGAATCTGACCAGTACTCCTCCAGGGATTTTCCTCGTACCTTTCTGCGCCACAACATATCGAACAGTGTGCGCATACAGATACATCCGTCCTTGTAACATTCCTGATTTATACCCAAGTCAGCAAGGATTTACAACACCTCACAAAAGCTTACTACTCATGGTATCCGTCTCAAGCTTCTTATTTGCGTGCACATGGGGTGTACTAGCTGTAACAGCTATCTATATAAAAATCCGAGCATTCATAGATAATCCAGACGTACCTGTAGCCGCAAGAAGGTTTCTGGTTAGCGTGAAAATAGAACACTTGCATCATTTCAGAAATTGGGCTTTGGGCTTGCTGGTAAATTTCTGAATCATTATGGTGTATTATAGCCATGTCTGACATTTCGTTCTTATGCCATAGCCTCTTTTGACAGACATGGTTACCGTGTGGAGGGGCGCCATGCTATTTCCGGCCTATCGATGGGGATATGTGATAGCCCTATTTTTGTGTATAACGGGGGCAGGTATGTCCCCGCACTGGCATGGGAGGTTGAACTCACCTGTTCAAATATTCAGTATTTGTTCTCATCCAACAGGGCGCCATGACTACAAACCCTCATGTAAACACTGGCACAGGCACCGTGATGGGCCTTTTGGCTTCTATCGGTTGTACGCTCTCTTTGGCAGCAAATCTGCTTGCGACTGGTTTGACTGGCTATGGCGTTTGGTATGTACTGGGTTCTACTTTTGTTCCTATCCGTTTGAACCCTCACGCTCTCAGGTTATACAGAAGATTTCTTGTCGTACAGCTTAAGTTAGAACAACGACAATTTCGGGTTTATAGAATTCTGTGTCTCGTTCTTGAGTCTGGATTGGCCTATTGTGTAATACAGGTGCGTATTCACATCTGGTGTATGGCGGTACTGACCTCCTGCAGACAATATTTGTAACTCTGAACTTCATTCCCTATTCCCCAGTTTTGGGCTGGAGGACTTTAGCAACGGAAATGTTCGCTGATGCATTTATCATGATTTCGGTGAGCAAATATCTCTTTAAAGGTAATCTACGTCCCTTAATGGTCGTTGGATCTGACACAGGCGATCTACCCGACTCTCATCACGCTCATCACTAGGCGCATTGGCCATTTCAAGGAAACGTATTCGTATGATGCATTTCGAAGCATCACACCAGTTATATAACCCCAAATCCCGTTCTTGGTATCCTTCAATCATGCTGTATTGCAAGGGAATGGAAATTGCATTCTAACGTAGAAAAGTATTCGCGGTCGAAGCTCGTAAGAAGGTTTGTCACTCCGGACTGAGTTCGTACAGTGCTATCGACAGTAGAAAAAAGTGTATTAACGCTATCGCCGCAAGAGTTTAAGAGCCAGCGCCTCATCATCCTCGAGTGTACTTTGCCCGTTTTTGCTCCTAACTTGCGGCTTGGATGCCTTGCTTCGTTTCAAGGGGGGCCCACTCTCTTCATCTATATCTGAATGTAGATCAGGTAGGTCAAATCTGGGTGAGACATATCCATCGTCTTCGGACAATGGGACAAGTTCAGCTTGAGCAGCCTGAGTTCCATCATCATAAGCGACCTGAAAGGGTTAGGGTGAGATTTGGGAATATATATGACTGCGCTCACCAAGCCAGCTTCTGTTTCCTTTCGTTTTCGCTTCTTTTCTCTTTTCTTGTCTCTCGCCTCTTGTTTATCTACGACATCAGTGACTCTCATCTTTCCACGTTCTTCTTCTGCGAACTTTCTCCCCTCCTCTTGGACACCCGAAATACCACCCTTGTCTTTGTAAACCTCATCTGCCTCAGCGAGTTCGTACAGCTCGTGTGCATCGCCCTTTTCATCAAACACAAGCTTCTTCGCTAGACCGTTCTTAGCGACCGCCCGCTTAGCTCTCCCCAGCTTGAGTTTTCGCTTGGAGAGATCACCATTCAAGTCCGTAGTCCTCTCGTCATCAGAGAGGTTGTGGTTGGCGCGTTTTAGTGTGATGAAGTCGTCGTCTCCGTCTTCGTCTGGCTCACGATCAATGAGCTTTGAATAATGCTCGGAAAGGACGTTTTGGTTTTTCCTTTCAAACATCCGGTCATATCTCGTACGTACACCTCCATTCTGATGGAAAGAGTTAGCATGTGTATTCTTGGTAGTAAATAGCACACCTTTTTAGTTGAGGCAGTCACCCCGTCATCGTCCGCTGCTGCTTCGTCTGGTAACTCCTCAGAGCTCTCTCCACTATCTATGCGTTCTTCTTCCTCTTGTAACGCAGCATTGCGTGCGGCCTCAGCGGTCCTCGAGGCGTTTTTCTTCATCTTCATTTCTTTATTCAAGAACTTGACCTTGGGCGCGCCTGGTAAACCCAGGGACTCCGCGAACCGCTGAACGGGAAGCTCGTCAAGCTTGAATATTGACTTGTCTTTGTGGAGATAAATCGACCGTAGATAGGATACAAATGCCTACATTTGGTTCAACGTAGTGAAACAAGAGAAATGCAGACAATCCATACTCTCTGTCCGAGGTACTTTAGTTCTGGATCCTGGAACGCGAGGTTTTGCAGCTGGTTTTCGATACTTTGTGTTTTGCTAGCACGAACTTTAATGTTTTGTACCTCGATACTCTTCCTTTTTAAGGCAGCCTTCATTCCTTCTTCTTCACTAGGTAAGAGGAACATCAGGGCCTTGCCCTTGCTCTCATACCTTGCTGTTCTTCCGACTCGGTGTATGTACGTTTCTGCATCCTCTGGAGCGTCAAGCTGTAGCACCCAATCAACCGCGGGAAAGTCAAGACCACGAGCTGCAATATCGGTAGCAAAGAGCACGGCATGAGAAGACGTCGTGAACTTTGTATACATAGCGATACGAGCGCTTTGCTTCTGTTTACCATGCAAGTGGAGCAGAGAGATGCCTGGATGCATCTTGCAGAAAGTCTCAAACACAAATCTGACTTGTTTACAACTAGACATGAACACAAGGACTTTGCACTGTAGATGTGTCTTGATGAAACCCCACAAGAGGTCTAGCTTTTTGTCGAGGGCACAGATAGTGTAGTGTTGTTCGAGATGCTGCGGCATTTCAGAGCTTTCTGTTTCGTCCAAACCGATAGAGACAGGATCGTTAAGACTAAGACGGGCGAGATCACTGACCGATCTTGTCTGTGTAGCCGAGAAAAGCAGAGTCTGTCGAGATTTGGGCAGGTGAGATATTAACGCAGAAAGCGTCCGTTGGAAACCCATGTCGAGTATACGATCAGCCTCGTCGAGAACTTTTTGTTTAAAGATAAACGAACAAAGTTTAACGTATCGTGCGCAGAAAAAAATCTCACCAAGCATCTGTAAATTATCAACTTCGAAACCGATGGTTTGATCCAGATGCTGCAGTAGCCGACCAGGGGTTGCCACTAGAATGTTCATTCGCGACAAACGCTCACTTTCGTCCTTCAAATTCTTCCCTCCGATCACCAAGCCAGCAGAGAACGAGTGTAGTCCGCCGATCGAACGCAAGACTTCAAATATTTGAACAGCCTAGATAGTCTGTAAGACGATAAAAAAGACGGACTGAAATCTACACGCACAAGTTCTCGGGTTGGCGATATGATCAGAGCGCCAAGTCCATCGTTAGGGCCCCACTTCCGACGATAAAGCAGCTCAAGCACGGGAATGAGGAACGCGAGTGTTTTTCCACTTCCGGTCCGTGCAGAAGCCAGTACATCCTTGCCCTTCAATGAAACTGGCAAGCTTTTCGCTTGTATGTCTGTCATTTTGACGAAGAACGCTTTCTTCAGTCCTGAGTTATCATTAAGGGTTCAGTTGTGTTTGTCTCCGGAAAATGTAACACCAGCCTCGTCTTGTTGGATCGGATATTGGAAGATCAGAGAAATTTTGTAAATCTTCGCGAGCTTCCTGAGAGGTATCGGTCAGGCTCCACAGTAAGGCGAGAATAGGATATCGTACATAATCCATAGCGTCTCTTTCTAACTCCCCGAGCTTCTGCCTTGTAGACACCTTTTTCGATTTTGATGCATTAAACTTGGGTCTTTGTACTTTATTGCGCGGTTTTTTACGGCTAATTGAAGGTCCTGGTTGCGCTTGAGTAAAGGAGCCCATGAAAGTTTGCTTGCTTATATAATAATTCAACCGGGCACCAAGAACTTGAATAGCCGAACGATGTCCACTTGGATTAGGTGGGTACAGTGCTTCAAAAATTAGTACAATTTCCCTTTTCGCATTCAGCCGCTATCGTCAGGACATATGTACTTGTTTCCTCAGAAGAAACTACATGTGTTCAATTGCTCGAAGCTACGGAAGAAACCGACATAACGAGCTTGGATAGTGTTTCGTGGTGGGGTGCCCATTGCCCTTTCTCGTATGAGCGATGGTAGAGCTGGAGATTCGTCCCCAAATGGAACAGCTCCATTTTTCCTTCACCCAAATTACTAACAACCGCGTCCACTCGATCCGCCACAACCCATGCTCCAAGGTTTTCGTATTCTTCAGCGGGATGCCAACCTTTCGCATCAAACCAAGAGTAACGGATGGCCCTGTCTTGACCTAAAATAGAATATAATAAATTTCAGTTAGCCAGGTGTCGGGGAGGAGACTTACCAACGAAAAATAGGTCAATTAGACCTGGACCTCTGGAAATTACCGTTGGAACACCAATGCCCCAGCCGCCTCCTCGTGTATGGGTGTCCCAACCTTTCCAAGTCTTGTCCCCCTTCATGTAATTATGACTTAGCGCGCCGTTGTTACCAAAGACGAAGAGTTGCAAGCTTCCTTCAGAATTGCTGACAGCCGCGACTCTGTCGAAAAAAGGTCCACCTATATTCTTGAATTCTCCGTCCCTACCATTGGGCCCCCAGCCTTCTTCTTTGGTCCACCATTTATGATAGATGTTGCTATCGAGACCCAGACCAAATACATCAAGCCTATTGGGGCCCCATGAGGCGAGAGTGGGAGGCTTAATGAACTTGCCTCCGAGACTTGCGAGGGAACTCCAACTTTTGCCGTCGAACCAGACCTGGTAATAGGCGTGATTCTTGCCGAGGAGTACCAGTTCCAGGAAACTCCCGGCCTGTGAGACGACGGCAGGAGGTGCAGCAAAGCTCCCGTCTATTACCTTCTTCCAAGCATTGCCGGTTTGGCAGGTGCGAGCGGTTCCTGGCTTGCTGTTGATGGTGAAGACTTTGTGGTAAAGCGTAGAGTCCATGCCGATCATGAAGACGTAGACGGTGTCAGAGCCGAATGCGACGGAGACTGGTTCATATGGAGTAGTACCACCTATGTCTTCTGAATAGTCCGATGAGGAGGGCATCCAGGTATTTCCGGAATACCAGCGATGGTAGATTTTAGAATTGCCTCCTCGAAAAAAGACGTCAACCTGGTTGGGAGCACAAGAAGTCATGTCGAAAAGGTCGGCGAGACCGGGAGGGGGAAAAGGTCTGTGGCTCGACGAGAATTTATACTATGCACGAGAGAACCGCGGCCTTTTTTAGGTCTTCGAAAACCATCATGTGCGTATCGATCGATGTATCATGAGACTCCGGTAGATTAGAAGCTCCGGTGAATTGGAAGCACCGGAAATAAAGAGGTAAAAACATAGAGCGGTTCATGTCAGTCCGCCAAGTCTGGTGTTAGTGATGTTTTTCGCACATGATGCGGACCCGTGACGATGTGAAGTGGTCTCGTCGTACGATCCTGCACCCGCATTTGTACTTCCAATTCAGCACCTTTCACGTCTGCCGCCAGCCAAAGATCCTAAAACCATGTCTGGTTTTTCTGCGCATGTGCTGCTAGCGAGATCGATACATCTCTTTTTTAGAAGTGGAGATCCAAAACACCTAGCGCCAAAATCAAGCAAATTGAGAGAATAACAATACAAGAAAGGATCCTAGAGGTCGGGGATGGGACACTTTGGGCCGGAAATCGGGCCAACTAGAACCTTGTAGAGAACCCAAATTACATATCTAGCGCTTGGAAGGGCCATCGTCTACTCGAAATTTAACATTACATGGTCGAATGGGCCGGGCCTCGCTAGCCCGATCCATTGAGAGTCTCGTGGGATCGGCGACCGTCAGTTGGGCGTCCATGTAAAAGTTCGATGACTTGCAAGCATGGTATGAATTTTCTCTAAGCAGCTGTAAAGATTGCTCTCGACTGCAAACGAGACGAGCTGACTTGGCAGCGTGTCTTACGGTTAGCAAACGAGTTTTGATAGGGAAACCTTTTCGGCTCGTTGGTGTGTCCAGACTACAGGCTCACTGGATATAAGTACAATAGGTGGTTTAGAGGAAAGGCTAGTTGTTGTTGTTGCGTATTACTTGATTTGGTACTCTCGGATCGGAGCTTTGCTACACCTCCGAGTCCGCAATGCAACAGTGAATGCCAGTAGTTTCTACTCCATTTTATACAAACAATTCATCGGACAACGTCGAAATGCGAGCTTTCACCTCAAGCTCGCCAGCCAGGCGCTTGTCGTTGGACAGGAATCTCCTAGAAGAACACGACGACGAGTCAGTGCTACAGAGCACGAAGCTCGAGAAAGGTGCGAGGGTCAAGCATCCTTTGATACTCCTTTTACTGACAGGCGACACCCTTCGTTTACTTTACTCAGAGCACGGGCGCCGGCTTCGACAAAGACTCGGCCTTTCTTTCTTTCTTTTCGGGCTCATTAACAATGGTGCGTTGTTCACACCCCAGTTCCTCAATATCAGATCAGGCTAAAGTCCCTTCCTAGTTTTATATGTTATTATACTCTCAGCTGCCTTGGACCTTGTACCACCAGCAACTCCAAAGGGCATAATCGCGTTCTGCAACATAGCTCCCGCTCTAGCAGCCAAAGTAGGCTGGCCATACCTACTCAAAGGTAGGATACGATACGTGAAGCGGCTGGTTGGATGTTGCCTTCTAAGTTCGTTCGGAATGATTGTGAGTTTATTAGACTGTTGTATGAAACCACCCTTTATCGTTCACGCAGGTTGTTGCTGCCTTCGATACCCTTTATATGAGACTTTTGGGTATCAGTCTCGCCTCTTTTTCTTCAGGTCAGCGCTTAGCTTGCGACATTGTAATCTAAAATCCATGTTCAAGCAGGTCTTGGCGAGTTGACCTTCCTACAGCTATCAACCACCTATTCTCCGCCTTCCGTCGCTGGTCGAAGTGTTGGGTTCGTATTTCGGTTTGTCGAACCGTTGCAACTCACACCAACTTTGTGCTACTTACTCAGGTTTTTTGCTTCTGGAACTGGAGCAGCAGGCCTTGTAGGAGCCTTCATCTGGTGGGAAGTGCGCAGCCTAGGGGTGCGAATGGGCGTTGGCCTGTCTTCGGTGTGTCTCTATTCACGCGTATGGTCGAGTCCGCAACTGATGCTCCTCTTTCCACTATTCAAGATAATGCCGTTCATAATCCCCTTAACATACTTCTTCCTCTTACCTCCTAGTTCAGCCTTCCTTTACACCCTATCCCCATCGACGTATGAAGAAGACACCACAAGCCTTAGACCGGATGC
>JABCKM010000112.1:0-10498 GCA_018221805.1 Rugosomyces carneus
ATTGGCATTAAGCATTGCTTGACTTTCGCAAACTGGACGGTAGGGCCCGCTGCCACGAGCTCACAGCGCTCACCACTCATTACTAGTCTCACACCAGTCCCTACAGTTCCGAAGCCCCCGACTGACCCTGCTGAGGGGTTGTCGGAGTGACCTCGGATCC
The DNA here is from genome assembly GCA_018221805.1 of Rugosomyces carneus. NCBI lineage: Eukaryota > Fungi > Basidiomycota > Agaricomycetes > Agaricales > Tricholomataceae > Rugosomyces > Rugosomyces carneus. The sequence goes on from JABCKM010000112.1 coordinate 161, forward strand.
CGACAGTCTCTTGAAGATTGTCATCATTATTAGAAAAGTTGACTCTCCAAAGAAATTGAAATGGGACCCCCAAGATGGAAACTGGGATCCTAGCCACCTTTAAATTAGAGAATTATGGCAGAGATTAGGCCTTGGAACCGTCGTATTTAGCTTACCGAGGCTGTAGAATCAATCAGATGTAGTTTCCTGTCAGGGCGGTCCTTTCCAAATACAAGCCTAACACCGTGGAAACCTTAGTCGTAGGTGCTCCACACGGCGCTTGTCGTTCAACGTTCAGCGCTCAGCGCTAGCGTTCAGGCCCATTGCATGATGGTGGCCCTTGATAGGCGCCCAGTGGAGAAACAGCGCTTAAGGCACCAAACCATTTGACCTTGCGGAATTGGGAAATTGTCGGCTTCCTCGTCTACCCCACTACCCTTACCATCGAATGTCCCAAAATCCTGACGTACCAGGCGTAGAAGACGAAGAGCGAGAATCTGGACGACCACAACGCGTCGTAATGCGGCCTACGAGTTCCAGACAACGCGTCGTTATCACGTTGGAGAATGCAGACTCTGAGATTTCCGCGCAGGATCATACGCAGACTGAGGTTCCGCAAGAAATTACGCGTACACATGGTCCAACGGAAAGTCAACGATATACTTACATACCATCGACCTCCTCTTTTTCACGAGGATCGCCGTCTCCTCCTCCAGTTACCGTCATTCAGCAACCTCCTGCTAGTTCACGGCATGGCTATCGCTCTCAACCTCCTATCATAATCCAGCAACCTCCAGCCAGCTCAAGACATGGCTACCACTCACAGCCTCCGATTATTATCCAGCCGTCTAGTCCAACGCCTGGCTACCAACCCCAGCCTATCATAATTCAGCAGCCTTCTTATGCAGGATATGGATACCACAACCAGCCTGAGCGGCCTCCCATTATAATCCAACCACCTAGTCATACAGGTCACGACTATCCACAATCTATCATGGTGCCGAGCTATTCACCATCACCCCAGACAGTCTTCGTTCAGCCAGGCTATGGGGAAGGTTCATATTACGATGGCTCTTTGGCATCTGACGACGCAACCTCCACCTTCATCGCTGTTGACCCGTTCCGGCCTAGCTCCCACACCAAACCCTCCCTTCCTACTACTCAACCTGGCGGGTACCCGCAATATCCTCCTGGTGCTGCACCACAGTATGTTGTCTTTCCTTACTCGCGTCGTCGCAGGGTTTTCGTTGCACTGCTCAAAGACTTTTTGACTATGCTCCTCACGTTTTTCTTCGACACACTTCCCCGACAGCTCTACTTGCATTTCCTCCTCCGCTTGCCTTCGTTCTACTTTTCTCGCGTTGCCCACATTTTTGAGGAGGCTGGAATGGCACTTCCGGAAATCAGAGATATGGCACTTCAGGGAATGGATCCTTTTACTATGCCTCACAGCCAATGGTCGAGCCCGGCCAGCGCGAACCTCAGGTCAACGTGGGAAGGTTTTATTGATTCATTGCTAAGGGAATGGAAAACGCTGAACATTGTATCTGTTTTACTACTCTCGTATGTCTCCTCTGCTTGCCTTGGCTCTTGGCTCTTATCTCTGTTCCCTCTGTAGTGCCATTCTGACGATTTTACAAATCGAAGCCGCTGGTGCCGATCCCATTACACGGAGTTGTGCCTTGTTCTCCCTCCTATGTTCTTTGATGAGCTTGCTGTATGGCTGTATGTATATTATACGTTTCGCTGGCATGCGAAAGGCATATAAAGCTTTGGAGTGGGCTGAGGTGAGTAATAAGTACTCCGAGATTAAATTATCCCTCCCCTCAGTCTTTTTCACCTGTCTAGGAGGCCCAAAAGACAAAGACGTTGATCTGGTGGAACGTCTGGGTGTTGCTTGCTATGCCCGCGACATGGCTGGCTTGGTGAGCTGTATTCATTTCCGTTTAAAACTTTCTAAGATGGGTCTTGTCAGGTCGATTATACTCTATATCGCCTGTATAATGTCCTTTGTATGGAGAACAAGTTCAGCTACCGCTCAACCCGTCATCTTGTCTTCGCGTGCCGAGTTAGCTATCCGAGTCGCGCTCTCTGCTGTGTTGGGCCTAGGCGTACTTTATTTTTTGTTCATCTTAAACACTTTACGTCGTTACGGAGATACCATGGATAAGAAGTTCAAGTGGGAGCTTTCGATGTACGTGAAGGAGAGCAAGTCGAGGCACCATGCACCGTCTTATACAGGTTCCGAGAGTAGTACCAGATCACGTCCATTTCAGGAGCCCTACGGCGCAGATTTGGATTACGAAGTTCCTTCATATGAGTCCCCTCGTTCACGCTCCGAGCCTCCGTCTGTCACTATACCTCCCCAACGGCCTCATCCTCCACAATCTGTGCCTCCAAGTCTGGTCGAACCCCCACAACAACAACCTCCTTCACAATCTATGTCCTCTGATCCAGCTGCAATGCCCCCTCCACAGCCTCCAGTAGTGATACACATCCCCCCTCCACCTCCACCCTTATCATTCGATACGGGCCCGCTTTCACAGGCGGTAAAAGTCTTGGACCTTCGTTTTCATGATCGGAAAGTGTACGATATGCCATATTCGCTGACAAGTCGTGGTTTCACGGAAGATGATTGGGAAAGGTTTCTTGCGGTAAGCCAGTCACTGCGATCGTGAGCTGTTAAATTAATCTAATCTGATCTGCGTAGGATGCTTTAATCGCTTGGGATGGTGATGCACCAATGTATCAAACTAGGTTGCTTTCAACAATTTCTGAGCCGTTGAGGCCCCAGGATAATGTTGCTGAAATCCTAAGGAGATGGAACATCGGTTATTTTAACCCTCGCGGAACAACAGCGCTTCTCTGCCATGAATATATCGATATGTTCCCTTATTCCCCCGCTTTTGCAGTTTATTTGGTAGACACGACAACCAGACCAGGTCAAATACTAGTTCTTGCTGAACGCTTTGGCCCTGTCCCAGAAGGGTTGACACGCGTGGATATATTTGACGAGCCTGGAGATGGGAGATCTCGGAGGCGTATTTTAGGGCGAACATCCATTTTCTCTTCCTCGAATCCTGTCGACTCTCGTGTTCACTTCCCGGGCCATACCTACGACCAACCCCATCGACGACGTTCATACTCTCATCCCCGCCCTCGATCTCGGCGTAGTTCATATGATCGTCGGCCTCACTCTCGAGATAGCCGCACCGAAAGCAGCTATCGAACCCAGTCATCTTATAGAAGAAGGAGCACCTCTCGATCACGTAGCCCTCAGGAAAGGGGAAAGCAAGGATACCCCAAAACACCCCATTATCCCAAGACCACGTATTACCCTGCTGATCTCTCTCCAATCGCTTCGGAGAGCTACCATTCTACGGCCTATCGCGATCCGTCAAGAACTAGCCAGTTCGATCGGGACAATCGCCGACGTCGCTCATGGTATAGTGAAGCAGAAAGCCAACGGCGTAGTTCTGGTTCGACATCTGCACATGGGATGGCGGTACCCGATCCTCGCCGACCGTCAAGGGCAGATACAACTTTGAGCTCTGCGTCATTTTATCCCCCGTTGTTGGTTTTCCCTCCTGAGAACCCTAGTCATCAAAATCCTTCAACGAATCGCGAGCGCCCGATCATGCACCATCCGGAGCTGACTGAGTCTCCCAAGCCATCCAAGGCGGATTTGTCTGGCAGTGAAGGGCTGTCGCAGCAGCAGCAGTCGACAGGTGGTAGTGCTGCTGTGGTGAGCCGTTCGCGAGTGCCCCCTACGGTCTCGGAGCCTGGTCCTTCCACCACTGTGGGACGATCGGATCGTCGGGGTGTATCATTTGTTGCTGTCCAAAAGGCGCAGACGACGGATGGATCTATTCCTACTAGTGGAGACAGACAACGAGGAGATAGGCGCTTCTCGCCTGATGATCAATCTCGTAGTAGCCGAAGCCGATCACCTACACAGCCTGTGGCGGTCACAGTTCCGGGTCCTCGGGAGGGTGGCGCTAGTACTACTACTGCTACTGTCACTGTTAGTGATTCGATGCCGAATCTACCGGATTTTCCAGGGTCTAGCGGAATTGAGCGCCGGGAGCAGGGTGTTCAGGTTCAAGATTCGCTGACTCAGAACTCAGAGCGCACATTGCGACCAGCCATAATAAAATGGCAGTCGCAGGTTCCCACTTCCCAACCGCTTGTAGCTCAGGGAAGCAATGCTGGACCCATTGGAACTGCGCACTGGTCCCAATCAGTGCCGCGAGGGGGACAGGGGGATGGAACAGAGTATACTACGCAGACCGAGCCTGCTAGAGGCGTGCATTGGTCCCAATCGGCGGCGAAAGAGGAGCGAGGGGGTGGAACAGAGTATACCATTTGATATGCACGTTGTCGACTTCCACATGAAAATAGTCGATATAAAAGGCGCTCCCTCTTTTCACCACTTCCGTCACGGTGATCAGGAGAGTATGTTCTTCGTTTGCGTCCAGCTCCGGCGAACCGTAGAGTTTCTGCATGGGAAGTGTGTCCTCTTCTGACGCCTCGCCTTTAAGTATCTGCGCCTCAGATTCGTCTATGCAGACGGCAGCTGTCGGGGTATTAGCAGCGCCTCGTTCCAGAGAGCCGAAAACGGAAATAGAAGACCCTATCCATTCGAACTTATGCTTAGGATGATGAATGCCAATTGGTTGCTTTTCTCCTACCTTTGAACTTGACGATTACTCGGGATCCAGCAGCCCAAGTCGCATGGAGAGTGCCATTGCTAGCTGTAGTGCTCTTGATTGCCTGCCATCGACCGATATACTTTATAGACGGGTCTTGGTCCTCAACAATAGTAGTGATGGGCATGAATCTTGATGAGGGTAGGTAAGACTGGAGCTGTAAGACTGAGGTGGGGGAGCTTGCGACAGGCCCAACGAGATTCTTATACTTTATACATCTGGTTGTATATAAGGAATTTTCATTCTGCTAATGCAATGATGAAACATAACACAAGTATCTCTAAACTGTCAAAAGGAGCATTTAGTATCAGTCCACGTGGGTAGGCACACGACGCGAGACGCGAGTCACGTTGATAACGCGTCTATCTACCTCCATTCAGATTTCTCATTCAACACGCGAAAAGGGAATAGCGGTGCAAAATGTTTTCCAAATCAAGTCTCCAGATTTTACTTTCTCACCGTCCAAGTCGACCGTCCAAGACGCCCACAGGAAATGGGTCAACATGAAGCAACACGAAGGCGGCCTCATAGGCATGTTTCTTTCGTTCCACGTTCTCCCAGCTATTCTCCGCCCCAAGTTCCTAGTCCAATTTCTGACAAGGACGGAAGAGACAATGAGCGCCGACCATCGAGCTCGAGGCGCCGGTCATTGTCTTGGGGACCTGCTTCAAGCCCTTACCCACAGCCCCCAGCCCCACCGCAAGTAAGACCACGGTCACCATCGAGGTCGCAATCCTGGCAGTATTGGGCTTCGCCAACAGTAGGAGCACCCGGAGCAGTTCCAATGCCAGATTTTCCCGGACTTGTACCAATACCAACATCTGTACAAATGCCAGCGTCGTTACCTCACAGGACCCCTGGCCCGCCGCTACCACCCTCGTTACCTCCAGGAACTCCTTGGGCAAGATCAATGCCACCACATTTTGGAACACCTGCGCCAGCAGTAGTGCAACTACCTCCTGGGATACCAGGAGTAGCGTCTCAATCGATGCCCTTTGGAACACCGTATATCGGGACCATGCATCCTGGGATGGGGCCCGGGCCACATTTTTCATCTCCAACACCAGTTATGACAGGCGGCAACACCGGGTTCGGAGCGTATTCTTCTGCTCAGCATCACCAAACTTATCTTTCTGGGCATAATTCCCAAGCTCGCCGCCGGAAATCGTCCTCTGGCATTGCCCAGTCACCCTATGCCTCTTGGTCCGCTCAGATGCCTTATGGCTCCATTCACGCAACATATGGTTCAACCCCCGATGCTAGCGGTTATCATATGGGGGGCGGAATACCCGATTTTGGGGCGTATTCTTCTACCCAGCAACCGCAGACTTATCTTGCTGATGAAGCCCGCCAACGGAGATCATCATCTGGCATTGCTCCGTCACCTGCCCAGACACCATACAGCTCCATGCATGCAGCATATGGCTCAACGCCTGATGCTAGTGGTCACAAAGGTAGACGCCCATCTGGAAGCTTCCCCCAGACACCCGCTCACGGCTCGACCCCTCTTTATGGTGGCGATCACTCTGGATACGGAGGTGTTCCGCGAACTCCTGCACCAACTTTTGCGGCTATCGATCCATTTCAGCGCAGCAGTAAATCCGGCAAGGGTAAACCGCCTGCGCCTCCACCTGAACTCCCAACAAGTCAATATTCTTCTAGCTCAATCCCCCACTATGTCGTATACCCCCATGCACGTCGGCGCACTGTATTTCTGACCTTAATCAAGAATTTCTGGCTAATGCTGTACACATTCTTCTTTGATACCCTCCCGAGGCAACTTTATCTCCATTTTCTCCTTCGCGTGCCGTCGTTTTACTTTACGCGTGTGGCACGCATCTTTGAAGAGGCGGAAATGACGATGCCGGAGATCTACAAGATGGCACTGGAGGGAATGGACGCGATCGCGCTGCAGGATATGCCATTGACGAGTCCAGCCGCTGCCAAGCTGAAAACGACTTGGGAGAATTTCATTGACTCGCTTGTCGGAGAATGGTCAACGCTAAACATTATATCTGGCCTTTTGGTTGCGTAAGAGTTGTTTTCCTTTGCCTCAGCATATTTTTACGATTCTAATGTATAGTCACTTTCTATTTACAGTGGTATATTGACACTGCTGCAAATTGACGCCGCTGGCGCAGACCCAATAACGCGGAATTGCTCCCTGTTTTCTCTCATCTGCGTACTCATGAGTTTACTCTACGGGTGTGTGTACATTATACGTTTCGCTGGAATGCGAACAACATACAAAGCGCTAGAATGGGCCCAAGTAAGTTAGCTTTATGTTCCTTGCATCCTTGAAGCTTCATTTTGTTGACGTGCGCCATAGGAAGCCCAAAAATCAAAGACATTGATATGGTGGAACGTTTGGGTGTTACTTGCTATGCCCGCAACATGGCTTGCTTGGTTAGTGGTTTTCCCTATCGACAAGTACCGGTTTATATATCCCGGAAAAGGGCAATCATATTGTTCATCGCAAGTATCATGTCTTTCGTATGGCGCGCGGGGACGGCTGCGTCTGAGCCAACTCTCGTACTATCCTCTCGAGCGGAACTAGGTCTGAGAATTGGCATCTCGGCTGTGCTGGGACTTGGATTGGTCTACGCATTACTCATCATGAAAGCCTTGGGTCACTACGGCAGTTCCATGGATGATAATTTCAAGGAGCGACTAGCAATATTTACAGAGGCAAAGAAGCAGGAACGGCTGACTGGTTATCAGAGTATAGCCACAATGTTGCCCGTATGATGGTTCGCGGGATCGCGAAAGCGAAACTCGAAGAGTAGAAGTTGGTGGTAATACCGCCGAAGATAATAGAGATGGAAGTGGAGAGCGGCGCCGTTTGAGATCACCCCAGCGTTCATACCAGACCCAGCAAGAACCAGAGGGTCTTCGCCACCAAGACAGTCCTGGTTCCCGTCAGCAATCGGCACAGATTACTTTACCACCGCCTCATGAATTCGAAATCCCTGTGAGGGGTGATTCTTTTACGCCTATTCTTTTACCACTTCCCCACGAGCTGACGGGTCCCATTCAACCATCTACGGCGCCGAGCGGCGAAAGGCCCACCGCTGTACGAGTTCAGTCGGAAGAGGAAAATACGTTAGAGTATATCTCCGAACGGCAGGATTCGGGGGCTGCTGATGGTGGTAATCCCGAAAGTCGAGGGAGAGGTAGCCGGCGTCGTTCTACATCGCTCGGAAGTAGAATCACGAGCCCCACTCCGCCATCGTTTTCAATACCTCTACAAGAGTCACCTGAAGCAATGTTCAGCCCTGTTGAAGGTAGTCCAGAGCGCAGATTGAGACAATCCACGTGGACGTCTGCATCATCTAGGTGAGTGATAGCCATTTGCACCGCCGACTCGGAAAAAGTAGGAGACTTACCTCTATTATGTAGAGCTGAACCAACGAGGCTCGATACAATCGAAAGCAGCCTATTTGGGAGAGATTTTATTGCGCCAGGACGCGCTGAATCCCAAGATGTGCTCCGCGAAGAGGAGGATTTGGAGACAATCAGAGTGCCTCGAAGCATGTTGAGAGATATATGGGACTCTGTGAGAGAAGCGAGAGAGAGAGGTCGTACAGAACAAGAAAGGGAGCTGGCGGGAAGAGCGGTGGAGGAAAGCCTCAGGGAGCACCGAGAGGTTCAAGAGGAGCCGAGAGAAGGATCAGAAAGTGGGGGAGCTGAACCTGCTCGTGCACGCCCTGTTGGTTCCCGCGAGTCATCTGGTAGCTCAGAGTCTTCGTTGAGAAGGAGGAGGTTAAGGAGGTTGTTCAGGTGAGGTGAGGCGCAAGAATAGGTTGTCTTCGTCCATTCTCTAGCATTCACAAAAGGTACCGGAGTGTTTTGTCAGCCCTCAAATAGATTCTCTACTCGACTTTAATTAGAATTATTCACTAGTGTGTTAGAGATGTAATGGAATACTGTCATATGGTGCTCCGAGCCAACAACATGTTGTAGCAGGCTTGCTTGTTTCTGACCAGCTTAACCTGTAGAAGATGTTGGCAGCTGGTTTGTAAGATGAGCAGTTGTTGTAAACAATTCATCTACATCACATTCACATATACGATGCCATGCTTTGTTCGACACATTTAAAATGCAAGAATACTAATGTCCACTGAAACTGTTGTGGCGGACAAGATATGCGGGGTCTAGTGGATACCACGAAAAAAATGACGGGTGAGGCGAATATAATATATGAATTGGTGGAAGTGGTGGTGGCGTAAGGATGGAAACAAACCGTGCCGACCGTGGTGGGGCTGCCATCCTCTTACCAGGCGTATATAGCCCAGATCTGAATATAAATGGAATTGGCATATGCGCCGAATATTTGGTCAAGCGGTTTTAGACCGCCACACTACCGTCGAGCATCTTGAAGGGGGATCTTCGGAGTATAAGTGCGCGGTTTGACGTTTGACAGAAATAGCCCAGTCTATCGGAATAGAAAAACCAGTGAGTACCTCCGCCTGTATCGAGTGGGGTAAGTTGAGTATGATTGGTGTCAAAAGCAAAAGTCCGTCGACACCATCGTGAGTCGTCAAGTCGGTTTCTCACTCATTAGGGCGGGGACCAATCCACTATACGGCTTTCCACTCTTCGAGCTTCTGGTAGGTTGTGGCATATGCATTTACTTGTTCCTGACTAGCTTGACCTTTAGAAAGATTTTGATGACTGATTTAAAAGACTAAGCAGGAGCCGTTGAGTCCTCATAACAAAATTCATCCACCTCACATTTACATGCCATGTTTTGTTCGACGCATTCAAAATACAATAGTACTATTATTCGATGAGACTGTTGAAGAAAGTGATAGAGCTTGTGGGTCATGGCGTGGTCTAATGGATGACAGGCTATTATAAACCTGATCACAAATAAAAATGACGTGGGGGGAGGGCGAATGTAGTAGAGAAATTGGGGATCCTGTGAAAGCGTATTTGGCTGTTTCGATGCTTAATGGTGGAAATGGTGGTGGCGCAGGGATGAAACATATCGTATCGACCGTGTTGAGACTACTAATGACCCATTCACTTAAAGGAGGCTTATAAACATGACCTAAATGATTTGAGGATGAAAGAATTGTGTGCAGAATATCTAGACGTTACTGGTTCAGTCGACCACACTGCCGTGTTGCATTCCGAAGGAAAATGTTCGGCGTAAAAGTACCCGGTTTGACGTTTGACAAAAATGGCTTTGCCCGTTGGAATAGAAAAACCAGTGACTACCTCCGCCTGCATCGGGTGAGACAAAATCGAGTTGAGTACGATTGGTGTCATAGAAAAAGGCCCATCTCGTCTAGCGTGAGCTGTCAAGTCGTCTTCCCACTTGATGGCTTTCCAGTCGTTAGGGCTAGGACCAACCCACTCTTCGAGGTAAACTATGTAATGGTGCGAAGTAATGGATTCCTTAACCAAACGTTTGTCGCCCGAAGAGGGTTTGTCGCGATCGCCGTTTGTCAACCTGATGCGAGTATCACGAGCGTGGTTGGGGTCGGCGTCAAGGACGTCAAGGACTTGGATCTGGTCGTCGTTTGTCTTGGACATAATGGTGGTAATAAAGAAATCTGTTGTATCATGTGATTAAGATTCCCAATGTAAGTACTTGTCCCAAGCAGCTACTCGTCGAGTTGACAATATATTGTGGCATATGAAT
>JABCKM010000114.1:0-14016 GCA_018221805.1 Rugosomyces carneus
GTCACTTTCTCCCCTTGCCAACCCTACACACGCTAGGCATCACAAAGCCCCTCTCTCCCCTTCCTCTGTCCACAACCGACAACCACAATGCCAAAGGGGGGGGCTGACAATGCCTCTTCCCTTTCATTTGTCTACGGGGGCTTAAACAATGCTGGAAGGGGCTCACGATGTCCCCTTCCCTTTTCTGGCCAAAACCAATGCAGACGACGACTGACAATCCCCCTCCTCCCCCAGCTGACACAAACGACGCCAGAGGGGGCTAATGATGCCCCCTCCCTCTTTCTCCTCCCACAGCCAACACAAACGACACCAGAGGGGGTTGAAGACGCCCCCTCTCCCCCAGGCAACACAAACAACACCAGAGGGGGCTAACGATGCCCCCTCCTTCTTCCTCCTCCTACAGGCAACACAAACGACGCTGGAGGGGGCTAAAATCGCCCCCTCCCTTCTCTTTCTCTCACAGCAAACACAAACGACACCAGAGGGGGCTAACAACGCCCCCTCCCTCTTTCTCCTCCTACAGCCAACACAAACAACGCCAGAGGGGGCTGACGATGCCCCCTCCTTCCTCCTCCCACAGCCAGACACGATCGACACTGGAGCGGGTCACAAGCCTCCACGCTCGCCCTTCTCCTCAACAATGACATAGGAGGATGGGCCCACTTTCAGGAGCTACAGAAGTTTTTTTATTATATCCTATTCCTTTTGTTGTAAATACATTCGAGTCGTAGTGTTGTGTATTTCAATCAATAATATACTTTTTGTGTAAAAATCGTGCACATTGATAATGAATTTAATTAATAAAAGCTACTTCTAATCTACTACAGAATGATCTTAGAATAATGTCTAATTGTAGGTTAATAGTCCTAAATTGAGTCTAAACTGTGGAACGGCGCAGTGTCAGGCCCCCTTTCGTCATTCTTTGGGTCTAGCATGAGCATGGGGGCGTTGTTAGCCGCCATTGCTGTCAAGGCAATTGGGAAGTGAATAAGAGCCAAAATTGATGGCTCAAGCCAGCTCTATCTAATAGCCAAGCTGTCAAAGCCACCAAGCCATTTGATCAGCTTGGCTCCCTGAGCTGATCAGCTCGGCTAAGCGGCTCTTGGCTCGGAGCCGAGTTGGTGGCAACACTAGCGCTAACATGGGTGCGGCATTGGACTAGGAACGTGGTTTCAAAGGGCTGAATATCAGGGAGGGCATCAAGCACTTACTTGTTTTTGACTCTTTCTGGCCGTCTGAAAGACGATCCCAGCATTCTCGGTTGCTCACTTGGAAGAACAAGTAAGTGTAATTATAGTAGTATTGAACAATGAACACGCACACTGTTTTTTTTTAGAACTGTTCCCATCTTCCTCTTTGATGACCTCTTCATGGCCTTCATTGTTGTCGTCTTCATCATCATTGTTGTTGTTGTTGTTGTCGCCATCGTCATCGTCATTGTTATTGCTATTGTTGTTGTCACCCTCATGATCTTTGTAGTCGTCATCATTGTCGTCGTCATCTGCAACAATGATCTCAGGCTGCATACCAGCATCATTTGGTTCCGATTTGGCCGTCCCACTACATCAGGAAAATGTCGTTTCCCTGAATTTCACTGAAATTACTGAATTCAGTGATTTCAGGGAATTTCAGGGAATTCAGGGACCCAGACGTCATTTTTGACCCTGAAAAAAAGCACGTCTGGGCCCCTGAATTCCCTGAAAATCCCTGAAATCACTGAATTCAGTAATTTCAGTGGATTCAGGGAAACATCATTTTCCTGATGTAATGCACCTGCTCGTGCCTCCGTGTCCATACTTCCCAGCCTTTGGAACAGCCTTGACACTGTGTCTGCTGTGTTTGCGAGTTTTGCCTTTGGTGAGCTTTTCATCCGTCCGATTCTTCATCTGACGCATGACTTTCATCATGTCCTCCTTGTCTTCCTTGGTGATCAACGTTAGCCCATCAGATTTTGAGGAATCTCTAGCCCTGTCCCCCCCTTCCACTGGCATCCTATGACCCAAGTCCTTGGCCTCCATCAGTTCAGGCTTGACTAGAGCCTCATTGAGTTCAATGCTGTTCCATTCATCGGACCATACCTTGTCATCATCATTGTCTATATCCATTGGAGCGCCATTTCCTAAGACAACGCAAGAGGAGTCAGAAGGCAGGGAGGGTTCCAGGCGAGCAAAGGCGGGTTGTGGCAGCGGCTTTGTCATAGCATCTGATGATTCTGATTCTTCTGCAGGCCAGTCAGTGGGCCTGAGTCTCTGGCATTCCTTTGGCTCTTCAGAGGTCTCAAGCAGGTGTTTGGATGAGTAAGTGATTATTTGTTTCTTTGGCTTGTCGGCTTGGTTATTGTCCGGATCAGAGGCGTGAGAACTTTGGTCAACAACATCTAACTCTCCGTCGGGCAAAGTGGTGGCCTCCCTTTGCTGGGCATGAGCGATAGGGAATGGGATTTGTGATGGTGGAGGGGTATTTGAGTTTGAATGCGGGGTTGGATCCGGTACTTGGGCGTGAGTCACAGCATCTTCCGAATGGCTGGCAGTGCCTTCTGAACCATCTAGCGTAGGCACCTCAGTCTCATCGCCAGAAGCTTTCGCGTCTTCGTCCATTATGTCTGCTATATCTTGGGTCGACTGAGAACCGTTCTCCGTTCCTGGGTTGCATTCATCTGCAGCATTATTGGGAATAGGAGTCTCGTCATTGCCGCTTAATGTCTCCTTGGCCTCACCCCCATCAGCAACTGGACCATGAGTGTCTGACGGATCAGTGTTGGATGCACTTTTATAACTGGTTTTGTCTTTGTTGCCAGCGCATGTGAGCTCGTGAAGCTCTGGAAACTTGAGGAAAAGGTTGTTCACGTTCCTTTCCACTTGTAACATGAAAGCTTTTACTTTCTTCTCTGTAGCTACAACAATAATTAGTATTCAGATAGTGGATTCAAAACTAAATCTAACCTTGGCTACTGCCTCTGCTCTTCTTGGATTGTTTCTCATGAACATCAGGTAGGCAATGTTGGCCGTCTTCCCGTTGCTCGAGTAGGTCCATGTATGCTTTAAGTGCTTCATCAATACTCATGGAACGGTCTCCTGAACAGTTTCCTAGTGCCCAAGATCATGTTAAATGGCTTCGTACTCATGATTTGGACTAAGACTTACAACGAGCGGCAGGCATTGGTGGTGAATGGAAAAAAAAGTGAGGTACGGGTGGTGAATGGAAAAGCGAGGTACATCAAATCTGAGGGTCCCACTTTATATTGAACACTAGGCCTCAGTCCAAGCATTTGAAATGCTCCCAACATGGTCCCTTGGTATCCTCAAAGATATCCGCTCATCCCATCCCTGGTTTCAAAGCTCACAGGTCATGTATGGCTCCGATCTGTTGACTGTCAACCAAATCACATTCATCCATTCATCCTGACCGTTGCAAAAGTGAGTATGACATGTCTGCTCAAATATTACCCATTCCCCATTAGAGAAACTGAATTACCAGCAGTAAGCGAACCTTTAGCCAGGAAAACGACGGCCTTCTTGGCCCGAGAATGCCACACACCCCATTTGAGATGAGATTCCTTCAATCACCAACACCACGCCAATTATTACATGTGTCATTTAACGACTGTTTCTAGGTGCGAGCCATCATCTTTCTTGGCACAAGAGCGCCACTTGACATTTATTAAGAAAATGGTAATTATAAATGTATCCAGAGCGCTACATGCTCCATTTGAGAAGGAGAAGAACCCTCGATCATCGACGCAATGCATATCATTACGTGTGTAGCTGGATTGTTTTTAGGTGCAAGCATTTTTGTTCTTGGCACGAGAGCGCCACTTATTTGACAGTCATCAAGAGGATGTTCCTGTGCCTTCCACGCCACACACAGTACGTGAGCCATTCAAGTAAATCCCTATACCAATAGCTAGTTGGAGAGTACCATGTAGGTAGCATTTCCTAGAGCAATACATACTTATTATATGCATGTGACACTCTTATTCTTGACACAAGCCTAGCAAGTTTCAAGACTCATCACTGCCCTCGCCATCTGTACGACCCTAGAGTGCCACTAATATTTTTACATACTGTTGCACATTTCTTCCAAAGAAAAAAATTGACAGGCAGGTTTCCTGAATTCTATATGCCGTTTTCCCCTCTTCAAATTATTTCCATTGGGAAAGACTTCTGCAATGAGTGGCGGGGAGTGCTCAACATTTTCCCAATTGGTAAAAGCTTTGATTGTTAAGATGTCATTCCTCATGACGATTTTAGTATCTTATCAATGATAACAATAGCTTAAGAATCATATACACTCACTGCTCACGCAACAAGTTATTTCTGTGCATTGGCTCTATGGTGTAAGCATATGAGCAAAAATATTAGCATGCGACGTATGCCTGTGAAAAACTTAGATCAAGGTGGTATATAGAAGTGCTAATTCATCAACACGCAAGACTACAGTAAGTAGAGCTGTTAGCCTTTTGGACATGTCGCCAATGTAGGCAGCAGCTGGTGGTATAAAGAAACCCCATTGGTTCAGGCCTAGAACAGTCACAGTTTGGGAAGTTTGTCGCTATCAAAAGTCAACAGAACTCCTCATTAGAAAACTCCCGTTCTAACATGAAATTGATCAAAGACTTCAAGATTAGTACAAATTCTATCCTTATGATAGCCTTAGTCTTACACTCTACTTTAGACTGATCTCCGCTTCCATTCATCAGCTATCATGGCTCAGGCCTAGGACAGTTGCACCTTGTGAAATCCGTCGTTATCAAAAGTCAACAGAACTCCTCATTAGAAAAATACTATATTCTTCTTTTTATCTTGCTGTAATTCTGCTATTTGTGTTGCACCAAGATGCGAACCATTGACAACCATCATTTGTGTTGTCTCTGAGTACAACTACGCTATATTGTGCTTATATTCCCAATGTTTTGTCCTTGCGTGCCCTTTGAGATGCACAGACAATGTAATCTTTAATTCAAAACTCCTATCTAATTGGCATCTAAAGTGTCGCTATTCAGCATACCCTGAGCTTGTAGCTGATCTTTCAAGCATGCTATGAATGCATCCTTTTCTGCCATAAGCACAGCCTGTGTTTCCAACTCTGCTTCAACTGATTGCAATCTATTCTGTGACTTTTGGACCTCAAGACTGAGCTGGAGAGCATCCTGTCAACAAGAACTGAGAAGCGAAGAGTATAGGGCATTGAAGGAGTTTTGTAGCTTGGTCAAATTTTGTCTATCATCTCGGCAGAGCCATGGGGATGCATAACTAATGAATCCATGACTTGCTGTACTGTGTTGTCCAGATATGTAAAGCCAACAGCCGGTTTCGGCAGCAAGGCGTTTGCACTATAAGAGGATTGATATGCTACTAAAAGATAGTTAACAATAACTTACCCACGAGACAAGGCATTGCATCTCACAGCGGAAGTGTTTGGTCGCAAGGCTGGATTCTATGAGCGGTTTGGGTAATGGTTTAGTACGGACAACAGCTAGCACAGATCTCACTACTTAGAAACAGAAAAGAAATGATACAGTGCTTACAATAGGTCTCGTTACCACATTTTGTACCTTCAACATGTCCATACATGGGGTTTTGACTTGTCACATATACTCTACGCTTTACAGTGGCTGGTGTCAGACCTATTTTGTCGTCAACCTTGTCGTTATTGTTGTCGGCCAATCCACAAGGTGTTGCCAACACAGAGTCGTGCCCTAGAAGTGGGGAGTCACAAGCATATGTAAATATATTATAGAGTTGACACTATCTCAATAAAAAAAAGAGTCAACGCACCAGTTAAATCTTGTGTCAGCGTGCTAGCAACTAAGTGGTTGTTGGGTTGAGTGTTTGCATCTGGGTGTCCAGACCATTGAAAAAAGCTTTAATGAGATGTTATAAAGAGATTTTTACTAGAGAATTACTTCATCTCTTGTAGCAATCACTGTGTCAACACGATTGAGGTTTTTGTCAGACAACTCGGGCAGTTGTGCATCTTGTGACTGGCAGTGCGCGAGCTGGTTATAATCAAATTGAGCAGTAATTGAGAGGTGCACATAATGGAAATACTTACATATTCAAGACCAGCCTTACTATGTAAACATTGACTTAGCAATGGGCAGTCTAAGCAGCGCTTGCAACGAGAAGGCTGGCATGAAGATTTAGGCATTGCTAGAGATTGCGTCGTCAACAAGTACGACTCTTGGTTTGGTATATATAGGTACCTAAAAGGAGTTGGGATGAAAGGAGTTGGGCTGTAATGAGATCAGATCAACAAATCTTTAGACAGGTCAGTGTGTACCTTGAAAGATCTGCTCAAAGATCGACCTATAGCCATTTGCTGATGAAACATGGACTGCTCTAGGGTCCGTTGATGGCATGGTATGGTCGTGAGATATGTGTAGCTATACCTAATGAGGTTGAAGTCAATGCCGTTCCCTTTTTTTCACAAACACTAATTACTCAACTCTCCACCAACAAGGTGTCGAGGAAGTGGACCAGGAAGACCACGCTACAAGAGGCAGTCAGGAGGGTGCTAGATGCGACAATAATTCGCAAGGGGACAGTGTGAAGCTTCAGCTCGTTGGTGTGGCCTGACTTCAGTAGAGACAGCATAGAGACAGTAAAGAATGTATTTAGATGTAAGAGAACGAACAGAGAGACAGAAAGATAATGACTGACGGCAGGGTTCAGTAACCTGCCCTTCCTCTAGCTAATTCTATGCCTTATATACCTTTTTCCTATGTCTACTGCCATGTCAATCCTTCCCAGCGTCGGATGTGAGGCCTGTATATGTGTGTGGGTGGATACATGAGGTGTGTGTGGTGAGCGTTGTTGAGAGTGTCCTCATGGACATGAGGAGCCTTGTGCTTATTGATTACATTGTTTCTATGATCAGAGGTGATATTATGGTAGTGGGTGGTGTTCCAATTGAGGATCAGGCCTCAGGGGGTGTAGTGAATTAGGATATAGGAGACGGATGGCTCTTGATCAATGGCGCATTGGTTATTTTGTGGACACGCGTGTCACGTGCTTGCTCTAAGCGAGACAGCTGGCCAACAAGCATGCTCATCAATGGACCATGCCAGCGAGACAATTACTGTTGATACTCCTCCACCCTCACCCACCCGTATCTTTGGCAAAATCCCTCTAGACAATTACTTCATCATCCAGAAGCCTGTCCCAAGTCTGAAGAAGCGAGTTGCAAATCCTAAACAGTCAGTAACATGCAAAAGGAGAAAGCCCCACCACTCACCAACGGCACCTGAACAAGGTGCAGACAATGAAAACTTGAGTGTAGCAGTGGATTTGTACCACAACAAAGATTTTCCACACAAGCTGGATTTGTATCAAGCTTATATAGTAGCAGTTGAAGAATGTTGAGTGGGGTTCTATCCATTGGCGAGAGACATGTACGTAGTTCAAGGGTGGGATGCTGATCACAAGCGGTTTAAGGTGAGCTTTACATACCGCAAGGAGAATAGAAACTTACTATGTTACAGGATGATTAGTATCACTTGCAGCGCATTGTGTCTGGGGACAACATATATACTTCATGTGGATGTCCTAGTGGCTGAAATACGTTACCTTGGCCTTGTATGCATGAACGATATATCCAAGATCATTATAATACCAAGGAATTCCTGCAGGGAGGACCAGAAAATCATAGGTTTGAGGTTTTCTTTGTCCGAATTTGTTCTAAAGTTAGATTTCAAAGTAAAGTCAGTCACACTGTTTGCAAGACATATGGAAATGGAACAGAATAGGTATAAAAATTGGTTTTCAGTCGCAAGCCAGCTGTTCGGTAACGCGGTTGTCCTGTTTGAAGGTGACGACACTGGTAATGGGATATGGCAATGCAGAAAAGATCGAGAGTTGAGATGCAGCCATGTTGTCATTGTGTCAAACGAGTTGAAGCAGTTACTAGAGTTTCAGGGTATGAACTTAGACTGCAAACTAAACTTTCAGCAACCTAGTAAGCATGACTACTTATAACCGTTACTCAAAATACACATTAGAGCCTACTGCTGAGCCTGAGGAAGAAAGATCTGTATCTCATTGACCTATTCCACCCCTGTCCTGGTGCTCACTACTGTCAGATCCCCCGCTGTTCAAAAGGGCCCCTCCCTTTGTCCAAAGTCCTGGAAGAATCTGTGTTGATGAGCACTTGCATTGTGTTTGTGGGGCTCACTACGATCTGGACCGCAGTGTATTACACAATCAAGGCATCATCTTTGATCTCACGCGCTCCGTAACTGCCAACATCAAAATCCAAGCGTGCCCTGGATGTCATTTGAAAGGGAAACGTTTCATCAGTCCTGACGCACGCGAATTCGGGGTATTCAACATGGATAACAAGAAACTATTTTTGTACGCCCTCCTTGACAAATATATACAAGCACATTCACGTCATCGGAGACGCCATTTGTGGCATGGGTCACCAGCTGGAATTATACGTATAAGACATATGAATCACCAACTTCCTTCATCTCTGAGGCCACATTTTGTGCCACGTGGTTTGTGTATGTTCAACTACAACACCTAGACGGCAACCTAGCATGTACAATCTGTGGGCTACATCCAGAACGAGTCATCTGGGACGAGGACAAGATAACAACCTCCCTTCAGCCCCCTACTACGATCTCAAATAGTTCCCCCATCCGTAGCTCTGTTCACTATCAGCCAACCCAACAGCTTATCCAAAATCGCAAGGTACGCCAACATCTGCGGGCCTTCCTTCACAAATGCAACGCAAAATGCCTCAATGCCCTGGAGCTTGAGAAGGAGTCTGACAAAGGGGCCACATGCAAAGAGGATGTTGGATTCAAGTTGGATATAGCAACAGTTGTATTGAAGCTCGAGGAAGTCAATACCCACTCGGCTGCACTCTTTATGCGCCTTTCTGCAAGAAAGACTTGCGATCAAGCATACAAACAATTTTTTTATCAGGCAAGCATTGATATTCTATTCACAGGTGCATTTAGATTAACTTGGATGTTTGAAGGCCTCATCTGATGACACTGCCCTCCGTCTAGCAACAATGGACAATGTGGAGCTTTTGGAGTCCTTTCTGAGGGACCCTACCCCTCATAGCGCATCACGTCTAATCAACATTCTGGCGGTCTATCATATTATACATGCCGATCATTCCCACTTCCAGCAATATACGAACACGATCTTACAAGTGATTTGTTGGCTGCTTACGTGCCTCAAGGCCATTTTTGCAGATCTTTTTGAACATAAGGTGCCATTAGAAGCTGGGAACGACGGGAAAACAGATGACTGGCACAAGGCAAGTGAGTAAAAACCATATGATTTCCAATCTGTTAACCCTTTTGAAATAGACGGGAGTACATTACTGCCTACCTAAGATTCGTAACCGGCCTAAATACCCAAAGCTGAAGCACGAGCGGAAAAAGGACATGGGCGATCATGGTGGAAGATGTTCAAAGTATTATAAGAAGTATGGTAAGCGGAACCTCAATAGTGGTATAATGGGTATATGGTGTACACATACCATTTGTTACGGGTTTCACTGCATCTCAGGGAGTGAGGGTCAAGACAACATGTTCTTCACACTTATAACAAGATGGCCACAGGCTCCAAAGGTCATTGTTTACGACTTTGCCTGTGCGCTAGGCCCCTTTTGTCTCCTGTGGGAGCCGGAGTTTTTTGCAAATACAAAATTTCTCATTGACCACTTTCACTCTTCGAATCACAAGAAATGTGACCCAGCATGGTTCTTTTTGACGTATGTTACCACTGACCCCCAGTTGGCAAGCCTCAACTCAAGTGCAGCTGAATGTGGTAATAGCAGGCTCAGTCGCATCCACAAGTCCATTAGTTACATGTCTCAAGGTTGGGCCATTCTATATATCAATACATTTTTAGCTATCTGGAATAGAAAGCAGATACTAAAGCAATTAGGTATGGTAGAGCGTGGTTTGTGTATACTATAGACAATAGCTGAAAGGTATACATTTATTTGGATGATACTGTTCCTGATCCCTGCAAAGGCCCATGGCATGGTTTGACAAAACTTGAGAAATCATTATTATAGTCATCAAATATTACTATCATTGTTTAATATGGCTTATAGAAACTGCTCCCTTGCAGGTGTAGTGCTGACGCACCCCAAATCTATTATAGGTGGTATTCCCATGCTATAGTTAGTTTTACAAAACTATAGAAGCTATATCAATGGTGTGCTCAAACATATACTTATATGTAGTGTTATCAATCTATGCCATATAGGCATACTATTCTTAGTATATGGTGACTATAAACATATGCAACAGAGGTCTATTGATGATAAAACTCATTGAGGAGTGGTATTATTGGACTAATCTATTGCACAGGAGACAAATATAGTTAATCCAGACTATAAATGCATGAATTGTAGTCTACTTATACATATAACCATATCTAATCATATGTGGCAGTTTCCTCAAGCCATCTTCACACTCAGTATAGTTTTATAATACAGCAGGGTGGCACAGTGCCACCTACATAGACTGCAATGTAAACATGATAAATTGGAGATTATATCTATCACAACATCTCTGGTAGTAGCTTATCCACACTACAACATGAGATTTATGGACTTGAATAACTCACCACTGCCTTGTAATAGAATTTGTATGCCTATATATTTCTCTAGATATATAGCAGTTTGTGCATATTACAGAAGCATAATTTCAGTTATGCAAAACCAGTAGTACCATCAGTTATTTTAAATATATCACAATATAAACCATTATATTCATATCTTGGGTTTGATAGACTTGAACATGTCAGTCAATAGTATATTACAACTACTACTACAGTTTTTGATGCAATAGGGTTTAGACACTCTACAGACACACATGGAATCTAATATTCTAAACCAGATGACCTAACTCTGTGATTCTAGAGGACTGATTAAATACAAACTAGCTTATATATACTGTAGCATTCTTTTTTTTGGTCTTGCTAGGTTTTTATATGCACATTTACAGTACTTCATAGCTACATCTATATCTAGAAACTCTGTAATAGTTTGACAGACTTGTAGTACATCAACTAACAGTATGCTACAACTACTACTACAGTTTTTAATATAATAGGGTTTAGAAATTCCACAGACTGTCATGTAGTTTATTGCTCCAAACCAGAAGACCTGAATTTGTGATTTTATAAAACTAATCCTACATGACTAAATTCAAATAGCTTATATATACTGTAACATTTTTCTTTTTAGTCTGGGTAATTTCTTACATACACTTTTACAGTATTTCATCACTACTTTTATCATCTTGCAACTCTGTAATAGTCTGTCTAGCCCATCCAACTGTATTTTATTGCTTTGTTCAACTACTACTTTCATTATACAGCTCAAGCAGTTTGTAAAAACTGTCTACCTATTTTTCTAGTCAATCAAAACTATACTTTGGGCCCTTGTAGTATCTATGAGCCATATTCATATTTATAAATCCTTAAAAGTATTAGTGTGCCACATGTTGGCCCATCATAGCTTGATTAAACCCCAATCTATGTATTTGTAGCTTCTACAAACAGTTATTCTCCAACATCCTAGGCATCCATTGACCCCCCACTTGCTTTATTTCAACTCTTACATAAGAAGTCCACCAGCAGCCCCCCTGTTCATTGTATACATACCCTGGACATCACTGTAAATTTGTTGCTGTTTGATACAAAATCTAACTTAGCCTTGTCCTGAAAGTCTAGTAATGAAAATAGTTAGTATAGAGTTTAAAAGTCTGGTCTAGTCTGGTCTAGTCTGGTCTTTGGGGAATTTCTTCAAAGACTAACACTCCAACTGGTCCCTCAAGACACTATCTGCAGGAAAGACCAGACTGGTGCATCTGGGACAGGTTACAACTGGTTGAAATAGGCAAAAAAGACAGGTCCTCACCAGTTCAGACTGGTCTCAAGGAAACCAGCTGCAATCTTAGTCTAGACTGGTCTTAACAGTGATGATTGATGAAAGAAATGCCCCATTAATGATGTATATAATAATTCTGCTCAATATCAGTGTCTTTGAAATCAGTGGAATCAATGTCTGATTTAAACATCATCACTGCTGGCACCAAGATCTGCCATTGCCATAAACAGGAATCAAAAAACATGTAAAATGTTAAGAATACAGTTGATATTCTCATAATGCATATGGTCATCATGCATAAATGTGGTAATGCATTGCTTTTGTCAGGGAACCAACTCAGGAGGCGGAGAAAATGGCAAATATTGCATATTGTATAATGCATGGCATTGGAACAGTCAATATGCATTAGCAGATACATAATTATCAAAAAATGGAACTAGAATTGCCTGTTCTGGTTAGTTTTTGACTAGAAATGCAAGTTGCCAACATCACATCAGCTCTACCAGTACAGATACAGTAATCATATTACAGTTGTTGTAATGCTGTCAGTACAGCGCTGGCGTGAAACCCTAGATCATCAATGAGATCATGAGATTGTTCTCAATGTTTGTGACATTTCAAGAGCCAACCTCAAGGATAGTTATCTAAAACTGCAAATTTGACTAGCATTCTCGACCATTTCATATGTGAAGCACAGATTTTGGTCACAGTATTGTGGAAAAGTAAATTGGTCAAACTTTTAGTGACACTTACATAATAAATGTCACAAGATGTGACATATTTGACGCTGCATATATCTCTTAATGCATCAGCAACCAGTGTCTCCCAAGCTTATACATTATGAGAATATCAACTGTACCTGTTTTTGAAAATAAACATTTAAACAGTTTGAGGGAAAAACAAGTCATGAACATTTTACATGTTTTTTTGTTTCTGTTTATGGCAATGGAAGATCTTGGTGCCAGCAGTGCATGTTGTCATCCTCTTTGTCCCAAACCATATGATGTAGGAGCTGTGATGCAACATATATTTAAAATTACAGTGTTTTGATCTTGCAACAATCTCTTAAATTTGTGTTGGCCCCCTTGCTTTGTCATCTGACGCAACATCCCACTGTTACACTACCTTTGTTACAACATCTCAACTCCAGCCTTTCCTTCTGTTGCAACTGCTTATACGTCCAGTCCACCTTGTTCCGCTGCATCATTCCAGCACTGTTGCAACAACCCTCCTCCAACTCCAGCCCTCACCTCTGTTGCAACATATTACACGTCAAGCCCGCATCCTTCCGCCTTTTCATTCTGGCGCTGTTGCAATATCTCCTAAGTCCCAGTTACCTGCTCAATCCAACGTTGTTGCAACACCCCTCACCCCAACTCCAGCCCTCACCTCTGTTGCAACATATTACATGTCAAGCCCACATCCTTCTGCCTCTTCATTCCGGCGCCGTTGCAACATCCCCCCGACTCCAGTCCTCGCCCCTGTTGCAACATATCATACGGCAAGCCTGCATCCTTCCGCCTCTTCATTCCAGCGCCATTGCAACTTCCCCTCAATGCCTGCCTCCTTTTGTCACCGTCCCAATGTTGCAACACTTGGTTGCAACAGACACTTACGAATTCCCGCTCCAGCCCTACATTCATGGCCTATCTCTTCAGTATCCCGCGTTGTGCGCAGGACTCACACACTCTCCATCGCACTCTAGCATAGTATGCCTAATCACTGTTCCTGCTTCACCAACCCTTATAGTATATTGCTTTCCTTGTTCCTATCAGAAGTTCTGATGCAGCACCATTTGACAGTCTGTCCTCCTTGCCGAAATCAGTTGATGAACAGCATGTAGCATCTTGCCATCGATTTCAGTTCCGTAGCCTGTATCTAATGTTGTAGTAGCCTTGTTGGACAACGAATCAATGCATTCTTTTCTACTCTAATATTAGTCTAAAAGTGAAACATAAAGCAAGGTATTATTATTTTCTTTTTTTCTGTCTAGCCCTTTTACTGGAGCCTTCTGTAGTGGCTTTGGCAGCATTTTCATCTAAACGACGCTAAGATGGTGGCTTTAGGGGACTGAGTGAAAGCGCCTAAATCGACACTGCAAGGACAAGCCTACAGAACCGACTGAGAAACACCAACACCACACACACACAC
>JABCKM010000115.1:0-13995 GCA_018221805.1 Rugosomyces carneus
GACACTTTGCCACTGCTGAATATTGAGCAATAGTTTGTAAATGATACAATACAACCCTATGTAATAAATGAAATGTTCTCGCCGATCCAAGTACTGTACGTAATTATAAGTGACAGTCATGCAAAAAAATATCTCGGTACTCAGTTCTTACTTTGACTCTCCCGTCCTCACATTCCTGTAATGTTCAACTGCCACGATTCTGAGGGGTGGCATGTGGTTTCGCCCGTTCGCGAATTCGATACCACTATGTGCTTCGAGGAAGGTGTAATCCTATCGACTCTCCTCACTAGCCTCCTCGTTGTGGCAGTTTGGAGATCGCTGGCACTGTCCACTTCTCCGCCGAGGGACCAGACTGTGACCAGCTTATGGTTGATTTCAGCGAAGACCGTACGTTTATTTCATGACCTCCATCTTCCTCTGTCAAAATGAAGTTATGTTAGGTCCTGCTCTTTACTTCATTCATTGCGAGCACCGTAAACGTCCTCCTGATACTTTTGTTGCACAAGCCAGTGCCCGTCGTCTTTTCCTACGTTCTCGAACCGGTTGCACTGCTCTCTACTATTCCTTTGACCTACCTTAACCACACTAGAACGCGTACATCATCCTCTACCCTCCTTATTTTTTGGCCTTTGTATCTGGCTGGTATTGCAGTTTGGTCTAGAACCGCACTGACAAGCCTTGGTCAAGAAGAACACGTAAACTTTGTACTCAGGCTACTCGTCGGAGGTTGTGGTCTCGTTATTTATGTACTTGAGTGTTTTGGACCTAAGCACGCCGAGCTTCCCCCTGATGATCAACCTCACCTGGAGAATCCACTTGTGACAGCCAATATATACAGCATCTGGGTTTGCGTTCAAATTAAAATTAAAACGATTATCTACATACTGATACACCGTGACTAGACTTTTGGATGGTTGACCCCTCTGATGAAGCAAGGGGCTTCCCAATTCATCACGGAATCCGACCTTCCTTCTCTACAACCTATCGACGAGTCTCAAAACCTAGGTAAAAATCTTGAAAAAGCTCTAGTGAAGCAGTAAGTGCATGTCAATTATTTCTGCTGGTTTGTTTAACGTCTAATCGGTTTTCTAGTACACTATGGAGGGCGCTTTTTATTGCGTACGGCGGGCCTTACGCTGTTGCAGCTGGACTCAAAATAATACAAGACTGTCTGGCGTTCTTGCAGCCTCAGCTACTTCGATGGTTCCTAACATATATATCTTTGTTCCAAGCAAATCGGTTGGGAGATGACGAAACTGGTTATCTTCCGAGCAAAGTTCAAGGCTTTACCATAGCTGCTATAATGTTCTTAGCTTCGGTTGCTCAGACTGTTACACTAAACCAGGTTCATTGCTCTTTGTTCGTCGCGTTAATGCCCTAACGTTATCGATTCCAGTATTTCCAACGTGCCTTTGAGACTGGGTACGTTCCGTTCAAGCTACTATTGCTTCGACTTATTCGACTGCCAATAGCATGCGTGTACGTGCTGGGCTAGTCACCGCTATTTATGCCAAGGCTCTCGTTCTCTCAAATGAGGAGCGCAATCGAGCTTCTGGTGACATTGTCAATCTTATGTCTGTTGATGCTACACGCCTCCAAGATCTTTGCACATATGGCCTTATAGCATTATCGGGACCTTTCCAGGTGCTCCAAGTGATTTCTGCTCAGAATGTTAGACTAATCTCAATGCATCAGATTACGCTTGCGTTTATTTCCCTCTATGATCTCCTAGGTTGGGCAGCATTTGTTGGCGTTGGTATAATGATTTTTTCAATGCCCCTCAACACGGGTATGTATTCATTACGCTCCATTGAGTGCTCAAGCTTACCTCCGAGAGAAAGCCATTGCTCGCATTCTCAAACGGATGCAGGAACAGCAGATGAAGAATCGTGATAGGCGTACGCGGCTTATGAGCGAGTTACTAGCCAACATTAAAAGGTGATATTTATATCTCCGATGACATTCAAAGCTAACTACAATGGGGTCCGAAGTATCAAGCTTTATGCTTGGGAGTACACCTTTGTGAGGAAAATATTGGAGACTCGTAACGACCACGAGCTGAAAATGCTCAGGAAGATTGGCATCGCCACGGTTTGTTTATGTCCCACGCAGCGTCTTCTTAGCCAATGTTGATTGACAAGTTTAGTCTCTCAACATGGCGCTCTGGAGTGGTATTCCTTTACTTGTTGCCTTTAGTTCATTTGCGACAGCCGCCTTGACTACATCAAAACCATTGACGTCGGACGTTATCTTTCCCGCTATTTCTTTATTTATGCTGCTACAGTTCCCCCTTGCCATGGTATGCTAAAGCAGATCATCACCTACGTCAATTCCTCACACCAGAATTAGTTCAGCCAAGTTACCTCCAACATCATTGAAGCCGTCGTCTCAGTCAAACGTCTTTCCAATTTCCTTAGCTCAAACGAACTGCAGTCTGATGCTCGTAGAGTCCTCGCCACCCCACAACTGGCATTAGGCGACCAGGTCCGCCGTTTCCGTGCAATTATATGAAATAATCTGATCAAGATACAGGTTCTATCAATCAAAGATGCTGACTTTGCTTGGGAAAGGCAAACGGTGCAATGCACACTGGAAAGCATTAACTTGACAGTAAGGAAAGGAGAGCTGGTGGGCATACTTGGGCGTGTCGGAGCAGGCAAAGTAAGCACGGACACCAAACAAAATTGAATCAAATTTACTGTTATTACTGGTAGACCAGTCTGTTATCGGCCGTCATCGGAGAGATGATACGCACGGAAGGCGAGGTTTTGGTCTCAGGTTCTATCTCATACGCACCACAAAACCCTTGGTGCGTCGATGTCCGCCACCGTCGTAAATCCCCTCATATATTGCCAGGATTTTATCTGCTTCTGTTCGAGAAAATATCTTGTTCTCACATGTGTATGAGGAGACATTCTACCATTTAGTGCTTGAAGGTTAGGACCTAAGACTCATGATGGACCTTACCTTACAGTTTTATAGCATGTGCCCTTGATCAGGATTTGCAACAGCTACCTCAAGGTGATCTGACAGAAGTAGGAGAAAAAGGTTGGCATCTTTCGCTTCATCTTGTCATGTTACTGACCGAATTCCAGGGATTACGGTGTGTTCCCCCTGAGTTTCTAGTTGCAACTCCTGAATAATCTAAAATCAACTACAGCTCAGTGGGGGCCAACGTGCGCGAATCTCACTTGCTCGCGCCGTATATGCTAGGGCAGATCTGTAAGCACAGCTATTGAGTTGTAGACATGGGCTAATACTTTACTATAGTGTTCTTCTTGACGACTGTCTCGCAGCTGTTGATTCTCATGTCGCTCGACATGTTTTTGGTCACTACTTTTTCTCAGCTACCGTTTGGACAATCCCGCTTACGAGTCTCCAGATCATGTTATTGGCCCCCATGGTTTACTCGCTACAAAAGCCCGTATTCTAGTCACCAACAGTATAGCTTTTGTTAAACAATTTGACCAGCTGATCTATATTCGGCGGGGTATCATCCTAGAAAGTGGTTCATATCAGGACCTTATGGAAAACACTAACGGAGAATTCTTTAAGTTATGGTATGTCATCATGATTCTATTGCCGCTCTCCACCCTCTCAACGGAGCCAGGCGAGGCTATAGTTCTGACAACTCATCCTCCGGCACATCTACACCCTATTCTATTGGCGGCGAAGTCATACCTCCCACTGGTGAGAATATACCCTTAGAAAGCTTTGCCTCCCACGGCGAAAAATATAATTCGGAAAAGTTACGGCACAAGTTGAGCTTCACAAAGGCTCGTATCGCTCCGCGTGGCGCGAACCAGACGCCCACATCTACAGGCTTAAGCAAAGAACACGCGGAACAAGGCCGAGTCAAAGTTCAAGTGTATAAACAGTACATCAACGCTGCTTCCAAATCAGGGTTTTTTGCATTTCTTTTGGCGACGGTGCTACAGCAAGTGGCTTCCGTCCTGGCAAATTTCACACTGCGCAATTGGAGCGAACACAACAGAACGACAGGAAGCAACAAGGGCATCTTCAGGTATCTTATGGTATACGGGATATTTTCCCTTTCTTCAACTGTGCTCGGAGGAACGTCTGCCATCTTGATGTGGGTGTTGTGTGCTCTCCGAAGTGCTAGACGCCTTCATGATCAGGTGAGCTGCAATAATGCAAGTATTACCTATCTTTCACCTAATTATCCCGCTCAGATGCTAGACTCTTTGATTCGAGCTCCTTTATTTTTTTTTGAGACGACACCAACTGGACGGTATTTCTAACGTGTCCACCAATTGTAAACGTGATGCTCATAGCTTCAACCCTAGACTCCTCAACCTCTTTTCTCGCGATATCTATGTGGTGGATCAGATTCTCGGGCGGGTGATCCAAGGAATGTGCCGTACAGCCGCCGTTTGCCTTTCAATTGCTGTCGTGATCAGTGGCAGCTTTCCTCCTTTTCTGCTTGCCATCGTCCCATTAGGTCTTTTTTATAGCCGGGTGATGAAGTATGGTTCACATTGATGCATGCATTACAAAAACTTGACACACTCCCAGGTACTATCTAGCAACATCGAGAGAGCTAAAGCGGCTAGACGCAGTGTCTCGCTCCCCAATTTTTGCATGGTTTTCGGAATCGTTAGCAGGCCTTTCTACCATCAGAGCTTTCAACCAACAGAGTCTGTTCATATCTGAAAATCAGTATCGGATTGACCGCAACCAGATATGCTATCTTCCAAGTATCTCTGTGAACCGATGGCTGGCTGTCCGTCTAGAATTTGTTGGCGCCATGATAATTCTCCTTGTTGCTCTTCTGGCGATGACTGCGTTAGTCACAGTTGATGTGGATGCCGGATTGGTTGGTCTAGTCTTATCTTATGCTCTTAACGCTACTTCATCACTTGTACGTATTTCCTTTGTTTCATAGTGCTTGTTGATCGATTCGTACAGAATTGGGTTGTCCGATCTGCTAGTGAAGTAGAGCAGAATGTGGTCAGCGTGGAACGTATCTTACATCAAATTGAGGTCCAGCCAGAGGCACCCCAAGAAATTCCAGAAAATAAGCCTTCAGAGGTCTGGCCATCTAGTGGGCAGGTAGAATTTCGGTAAATTGTCTGCCAAGTCGACGGTCTGTTCTCACTAATATGTTCTAGGGAGTACTCCACAAGATATCGACCGGAATTAGACCTGGTTCTTAAAAACATATCAGCAGTCATCGTGAGAAATCATACACTTTGGGTCCTTGTCACATCTGTTAAATACCGCTCAGAAACCCAGAGAAAAAGTAGGGATTTGTGGGAGGACCGGTGCCGGAAAGTCTTCGGTTGAGTGATCTGGTATACATTGACCTATAGGCACTAACTTGCGTGTAGTTGTTGCTCGCACTATTTCGTATTGTGGAACCTGCAGAAGGAACAATCCTCATTGACTCTGTGGATATTACTAAGATTGGCTTGCATGACCGTATGTGTTTGGACTATAATACTAAGCTATCATGGCTAACTGAAAAGGCATCACAGTTCGTTCGAGTATTTCCATTGTTCCACAAACTCCAGATATGTTCGAAGGAACGCTCAGAGAAAATATTGATCCTACTGGCGAACGTGATGATGCAGAAATCTGGACAGCAATTGGCCAGGTCGGTCCTGTCCCCTCAACCCGCTTTCAGGAATCTACTAATAACTACGTCTTCAGGCTCATTTAAAAGAATACTTAGACAAACTGCCGCAAGGTTTGGATACGCCTGTCAGAGAAGGAGGCTCTTCACTGTCTGCAGGACAAAAGCAACTGTTATGTTTTGCTAGAGCGCTACTCCGCAAGGTTAGGGTTGTGTTCCACGATTACATAGCAGTCATTAATATGTCTGTAGACAAAGATCTTAGTTTTAGACGAAGGTGCGTGCCCTTGATGAAAACTGGAGGTTACTTGGGTTTACGACAAGAATGCAGCGACGTCCGCCGTCGACCTCGAAACCGATCAAGCTATCCAGGCAATCATCCGAGGACCTGCCTTTGCAGATGTGACCATTTTCACAATAGCGTACTCTATCGTTTTTCTTACGTGTATTTCGAATTCATGTTTTTCATGGTTTCAGGCATCGGCTCAACACTATCATCGAATATGATCGTGTTCTCGTCATGGACAACGGCAAGGCAAGTGGACTCATCATGCTTTGTACCGCATCGCCCTGAAGTGTCTTGTCAGATCGCGGAGCTTGACGCCCCAGGCAATTTGTTGGCAAATAAAGACTCAATCTTTCGATCATTAGCTTACGAAGCGGGTTTAACTGGTAGTTTGAACGAAGAATGAAGCCAGGGACTCACAGGGTCCGGTCGATTGGATGATTGCTGAAAGAGCCGCATTGTTGCATACAGTCTGTTTCAGATGTAATCGATGTTATGGAATATCTGGCGTCTGGACTCTGAATGTCCTCAGTCGCGTGACTCCAAGTCAGTGACATACAATCTAACCTTCCCAATAACATCCAATATGTCAAACCCGCCATGGATACCTCTAGAAAATAATCCACAGGCAAGGACACAAAACCTAACTTCCATCCAGGCAATTGATAATAATTGAAAAACCTCACTTGCAGGTTCTGAATTCTGTAAGCAATACTACTCGTCTACCCTTTCTTTACCGTTTAATTTTACGAATACATCAGTGGTCCGAAAGGGCAGGCCTTGTTATAACCTTGGCGCAGTTTGAGGATATCTTTGGCTTGGATCCCGAAGTGGAATCGTCTACAATGTATCTGGTCTATCTAATGACTTCCATGTTTAGCTCCTACAACTGGTGAATCAACCAGTCAAGGCAGTCTTATTATTATTCCCGATAAGTGAATCATTGGAAGCAAAAAGGAGGGAGGAAGAGCTAGAAAGCCAAAGCAAAGGACAGTCCCCGTTGGACCCAACCATCCTTTTCATCAAGCAAACAGTAATAAGCAATCAGTCCAACACACCTGTACATCTCATCTAACATCGTGATGAATAGGTTTCTAACGCATGTGGAACAATCGGGCTACTCCACGCTTTGGCAAATGTAGATTTTTTCTTGGCGTTGCTCCTATGCAATCGACGATGACCCAACTTTTGTACTTAGTCTGATATGACGTTCTTTCCTGGGAGCCCACTCGCACAATTTATTCAGGACTGTCAAGGTTGCCCATTCTCTTCACCGGATTGACGCTCATCTGAAAAGGCCTATCCCCTGCCACAGGAAAAACCCCCGATGAACGTGCCAAGCTCCTAGAAACAACTGCGCTCTTCGCAGACATTCACGCTACCGCTGCCAACGAAGGACAGACCCAAGTTCCTACAGATCTCGAAACGAACTTGCATTTTACCTGTTTCATCCAAGCACCAGCCTCGAGAGGACCCGAGGCCCACCACGAGTTTCGGGTGGTCGAACTAGACGGACGACGAGCTGGCCCAGTCGACAGAGGGGTATGTGTCGACTTACTAAAGGTATACACCCCACAAACTCCGTTAGGCTCAAGTCTGACGTTGATTTCGGCTTCCAGGACGTTGCAAAGATAGTCAAAGAAGTATATATCGGCAACACCTCCAGTCTGCACTTCAGTATGACCGCCCTCACTGTTGGGGCTGGTGCTGGAGGTTTGTAGACATTCAGTTACAAAGTACTAGTCGGTGTAGATGAACTTCTCGAGTCACACGCGGAATCTCATATACGCCATTAACAACGCAGAGCAGCCAGTGACTGTGAAGCTTCATGAGATTTTGGTTCAATCAAAATATGTGACGACGCACCAAAACCGACGAGATATTGCAAGGTTGTAGCCTACGTTTACTTGTGAGGCAACAAATGTCAGACAGAACTATACTAACCTTAGAGGCTTGGATTGCTGTCCGCAGGCCAGCAATCTCTTGTTCAATGCGGGTATCAACTTCCTTAATTTTCAGCTCTTGGTGGCTGCTCTCTTCACGCATTCTCCCTTTCTCGAGATTCAGGTCCAGTCGGACACCCGCTTGCGTCCGTGTAATTTCCTCTCTTAAACGTTGTTTCAGCTTTTCTATGTCTGCCACTAGTCGATCATTCTCTGCCTTGATCATCGCTAGATCGTTCTTCTCCATGAGCTGTAGCTCTGATTTTATCTGCGCAAAATCGACCTGTTGCGTATAGTGGTGCTATAGTTGGAGAGATGTTAACTGAGAAGCAGTTAGGCGATGGAATACTGAAGAATGCCTTTTCTTGCTCAGCTTTTGTCACCATATTGCTGGTCATATTACGGATACTTTCATCTATCACTTCCGCCATGGCAGACATGATACCCTCTGCCTGCGCCCGGTTCAAGCCCTCACGTTCCAATCGCTGGACGAAATGGTGTGTATCAAAATGAAAGTCGGCTGTGCATTTAGAAACCGAAAATGAGCGTCGTAGTCGCTGGGATAAAGTTTTGTATTGTAAACTCAAGCGCGGTGAAGACAAGGACATGGTGAGCGGAAAGTTCGGCGACAGTAGAGGTCACATGATTGATGATGAGCATTCTGTAACTTAAAGCAAAGTGCCGCTCCTTTCTTTTCTGTTCGACCGTCAATGCCGCTATGTGGATCTCCATCGAATGGACCCGGTTTCGGCCGTAGTAAACCAGTGAGTCCTGGAAACGCTCGCTCTATGCTCCTCTCGAGGTTTTTCTCGTTCTAGATACAAAGAAAGGTACGCGACCAACTACGATTACGGGGAGCATAGGCCGATTTGCCTAATTCACCAGGTCGTTGTCTGTGGAGATGGGGCATGTGGTGCGTAATTGCGCTCACTTATATATACGTACTTGACTCTGAAAACACAGGCAAAACATCACTCCTCAACGTCTTCACTCGTGGCTTCTTCACTCAAGTCTAGTGCGGCTAGTATCCTATATCAATCATTCACCTTTTCTAACAACTCGTATAAATAGTGAGCCTACAGTGTTCGAGAATTATGTACAGGATATCATCGTGGATGAGCAAGTAGTGGAGCTCAGTCTATGGGACACTGCTGGTGACCACTCTCAAGTCCCTGCTTGCACTGGTCGACTGTCTTACTTTGTCTGCATCTAGGCCAGGAAGAATTTGACAGACTACGATCCCTATCTTACGCCGAGACACATGTGATAATGATTTGCTTCTCCGTAAGTTGAAAGGGATACACAAGCTGACATGCATTCCTGATCTGATCGTGCAGGTAGACAATCCGACATCATTAGAAAATGTCGAGTCCAAGGTAAGGGGTCACCTACTGTACACAACTGTCCCTGACACTTTTTCAGTGGATCGATGAAATCCTGGAGTATTGTCCAGGTGTCAAGGTGAGCTGCATTACCGCTTTCACGCCCACTGGAACTCATTGCGCTTCAGCTAGTGCTCGTCGGTTTGTACTATATTATTCCTATGTGACCCGGCATGCCTGACATCTGCTAGCCCTCAAATGCGACCTCCGTGAAGATCATGGTGTCAGAGAACGACTGCATAGGCATGGGACCCACGCCGTAGAATATGAGGAAGGGCTCGCAGTTGCTCGCCGGATACGGGCTAGCCGGTACCTGGGTGTGTATGGGAATATTTTGTATCTCTCCTACCAGTCTATTAACGCACTCATCAGAATGTAGTTCCAAGCACAATCGTGGTGTCTCTGAGGTTTTCTATGAAGCTGCGCGAGTCTCACTTAGTACGCGCGTGAAAGGTTCAACAGGGGACAGTTGTATAATTATGTGATGCATATGTTTTTGGATACACATACCCCCTCGCATGCCTTCCACCACTGCATCATTGCCCTGTATTTCATCTATTACATCTGTATATGTTATCATACTGGCCATGTTATCACATTCTGCAATCTATCGTCATCTCAAATTTCAAATTCTGGAAGCGACAAAAAAAATCCAATTAAAAGTAGGTAATACAGTACAACAGTCTAAAAATTTCCAAAGCCATTCACTATAGGTTGTATCCCATTCATCGGTGGTGCTTGCCCAGGATATCTAAGTTATTCAAGTTGCTAACAATTATTTTGTGGTAAGAAATGAGAAAACATACCCGTTTGTTAGCAGCAGGGTACTTGCAAAACCTCCTGGGTTGATGATGGGCGCCTCAGCTTCCACTTGTTCTTTTTGGGCATCTTTCTTTGACCGCTCCTTGACTTCCTTCTCAAGTTGTGTCAACTGTTGTGATAGAATAGAGGTTAGCTCGGAATTATTGTGATGTTGGATTGAAGTACCTTGTCTACAAGTGACCGCTGTACCTGGATTCTGTAAGGCAGGTAGAAATCATTCAGACCGTGCTGCCAGGATAATTCCTCCACGACGTCAGACCGGAGGAGATCAAAACAAATGTAGAGGAGTGCAGCAAAGCACTCCTTATTGCCAATGTGAACAAAATAGGACAGGAGCTCTTCGGCGACCTCCGTCGAACCAGAGACAGCAGCAGTGATCATAGCATCTTTGAATAGACGATCTTGCTTTGAGAGGGCAATCGATTCTTCCCACCGGTTATTTTTCTTGGCAAACGTTAATATTATATTACTAAGCAGATACGTTTTGGTTGTCGTACCTTGAAGAGGTGAGCAGCTAGTCTTCTAAACTCCAACAGCTCGTGGTGTTCCA
This sequence comes from Rugosomyces carneus, assembly GCA_018221805.1. Classification (NCBI taxonomy): domain Eukaryota; kingdom Fungi; phylum Basidiomycota; class Agaricomycetes; order Agaricales; family Tricholomataceae; genus Rugosomyces; species Rugosomyces carneus. The sequence goes on from JABCKM010000115.1 coordinate 10,580, forward strand.
AACGCTGCGCGAGACCGATATTATTGAAATTATCAAAGCTGTCAATCGAGTCCCGTAGCGTCTTATAGTCCTCTTCCTCGATTAGAAGATCGTTGTACGCATCGTTGACTGCTTCAATATTTAACTAAATAAACACATTATTGGCGGAGTCCCAGGTTATGATGGTGAAAACTTACGTGCTGCACCGCGATGAGATATGACCTAATGAGCGGAATGTGATCGATCTGACGGAATACCCGAACAACACGGCTGTGGTCGATGCGGGGAATGAGTACCGTAAGCAGATCAGTCAAGAGGGTAGGCTGTTCTTGAAGGTAAAATGTTAACGCTTTGTAATAACTGTCGAGATGTCAATCACTTCAGAAAGAGTATGACTTGTTCCATGCTTACATTTCAACGTTGGCAGCTCGAACGATAATATCCTTGAACTGATTGTGCTCCCAAGCGTCTGCTGAGCGTTCAATCATTGCCAGAGCCGCGTTGTCCTAGGCAGGTCAGAAAATATGATGTAAGCAGGGCATGTAAAACTCACAAACTCGTCATATTTGATGTATAGAAATACAAGTTCGGGCCAAAGATGTGCTTTCTCAGTGACTTTAATGACCTATACACATGAATCAAGTCATTCATCATTCTTGAAGCAGAGATATGCAATGCACCTTTGGGATATTGATACGAGCTACGAATAGTTTGAGATGTTCCATAACTGAAAGCACGACGATATGAGTAAGGCGTTGATTTCGTTGAGGAAACGCACGTTTTGCCGGTCTGTATTTGCTGAGTAGGATTGCTAGCTCAGTGAAAATCCCCATATGGGCTCGCTCCAAACTTAACCCTGCCTCTAACAAGCCAACGACTTCCTCAAAGTGCCCACGACTTTCATACATTTGTATAAGAGATACGAGTTCCTCCTATTCATGATATGAGTGCGTGTCACAAATCAAGCTAGCAGGGCACTCTTACAGCATGGACGATGATGTTAAGCCCACAAATCTGAGCCAATCGGAATTCCGATTTCTCTATACAAGCGGCGTGTACCTGTTTCCAGACTCTGCAAAAAGATTCAGCATATCTCAAGACCTACATATGTCATCCCACTTACTGGGTGTTGCCTGCTTTCCTAGCACTTTCGACTGCAGCCTGATTTTCACCTAGATATATCAATGTCGTAGCGAGGCGGGCCCAGTTTGAGATGCTGGTGAACAGCAGCTTAGCCGCCTGGTAAAGTTCGTCCTCAAAGCATTTCTCGCCGACCTCTAGGATATCTGCGACATTGGTCATGGCCAAGAAATCTTCCATATCATGTAAACGATCTGTTTTGGCATACGCATAAGCCAACTCGGTATCAATCCTTGGCTCTCTCAGAGTCTTCCGAGCCATCTGAAGGAACCTAACGAGATCATCATGTTTTCCAGCGTGATTAGATATCTCGATAACCTCAGCAAAGTTGGACGGGTCTTCAGCCTTTATGTATGAATCTAGAAAATCAATGAGCTCATTGTCTCGCGCAATATGGTAGGCATTCACCAATTGCATCTTTGATGCGAAGGCCATCCAGCTGCGCTTTACCCAGTCTACTCCACACTTCGGGTCGATTTACCTTGTTTGCAAAGTCAAGACCACGATCGATTGAAACGATATGTTCGACAAGGACGTTGATGGCCATAGCGAACTGGTCGTACTTCTTGTAAATCGTAAGGGCCTCTTCATATAATCCATGGTCTGTCGCAATCTTTGCGATCTCCCCAGCGTCGTAGTTCTCTAATTTATTGATGTAACCAACAACCTTTCCTTTATCAGCTCGAATAGCCGTTAGAAGCAACAAGTTCTGGAGGTTCTTATTATCGCTGAAGGGAGAAGGCTCGATAATGATCTTCTCCAATAGTTCGATCAGCTCAATCGGGAGGTCTGCTTGTAGGAATGCTTTGACTGTGACTGATACGTCATCAGGATCCGTGCATTCGGGAAGTGCAGTCGCCACAATCTAGGTTACGGTTTTTAGATTGTTCTTGCTAAGTGAATTATAAGACAAACCTGATCAATGAGCTGACGGCGATGGACATTGTCATGTACTAGAACCTGTGCCCAGAGTTCAGGGACACGACGTTTCACAAGATACCGAGCTTGTTGCTTGAACATTGAGTTGTCGTTGGTGATAACAATGAGTTCGTCGTCACAAAGCCCCTTGGCATAGGCAATGTACGCCAGGTATGGGTCGCGTTTTTCGCAGAATTTACCTACGACAAGAGGCTCGTAAAGCTATAGTATTGCACATCAGCTGAGGACGCCATGAAATATTGCGCCAAACTGACGTTGTTTTCCTTTAGGAACTGTTCAGGGTTGTTGTTGCTGTCAATATATATCTTCGCAAGGGCGTTGAATACAGGAACATCCTTGGAGCCGGCTTGAACACGAGCCTCGAGCCAAGGTAAGATCAGCTTGAGACGATTCCGTTGTTCTACTTCGTGAACAAGCTCATCAATAGGGAAATTACCAGTGACCGAAGCGAGTAAGCCTTTGATGGTGCTCTCATCACAGTCAACGTCGAGTAAGCCGCCAACAACCTGAGGCGTGCGAACAGAATTGACCCGTTGAACGTAGACTTCGATGAAACTAGTGAGCCCGTTCTGGTACAGATATAACACAAGATCGTGAACGAAATCGAAGCGGTCGCAAACAATGATAAGTGGAAGTTGATCGCCAAGTTTTGCCTCCTTGAGGAAGTTCTTTACTTTCTCTGGATTATAGAAGTTGCTTTCTCTGCAGACACGTTCCACCTCTCTGATTTGGCCAGTTCGTGTAGCGGCCTGAATATATTTGAAGTGCACCTCAGAGTCTTCACTGAGGTTGACGACAGAACCCAGATAGTAATACAACCCTACCAGGTGGTGCAATTGATACCCAGTGAAATTGATGAAAAGTGGACTCACCCTCGAAACTCTTATAGCTCTCGAACATCTCAATTAGCTTCACTGCTCCCAAGATATCGGAGTACTTGGTAGCAATTTGGATGACGACCTGAAGGTTTTGTCGAATATTAATCCGAAGCATCTCGTTTAGACAAGCCATCGATTGTTCGGTTGTGAGTCGACTGAAATAATTCACTAGCCACTGAAAAAAGTGAGTTACTTGAATAGAAACCATCTGAGCTGCTTACATCTGGTTGCAGTGCAGTTGTATGCACAATAACACGTTTAATATCGGCCAGGTCGTCGTAGTGCTCAAGAGCCTATACCAGCGTCATCGTGGAATGACAATAATGCAAGTAGATAAACGCACGCGTTGTAATAGACCAGCCTTTTCACAAAGGTTTGCAATCCTCGGCCTATCGTAGTGTGTGAACACCTCATTACCAAGAATAGCGTCAGCAACCTGTGGTGCATGAACCAGATTCATTTCTAGAAGGCGAGTTTGTA
>JABCKM010000116.1:1482-13927 GCA_018221805.1 Rugosomyces carneus
ACAGTTTGGGCCGCCTCGAAGAACTGCGCAGCATTTTGGTCGTCAGAGATCATCAACTTTGCCCAAAGTATGGCCAAGCCCTTCATTATGAAGAGGGTTGAATGGATGTCCCGGAAGGTGATGGTATTTGGCCCTACCAAACTGGGTTCTTTAACGTAGAGCCCACAAAGAGGGTATGCCCGCGAATCCATATTGACGGGACGATCATTCAACCAGTTCTTCATTTCTCCATTCGCGTTGAACGCGACAATCCTCTGGTCCCTGAGGGCTATGTCAACGAGTTCCCAAATTTGTTTACTGACTTGATAACTCGTGTTTTGGCCAAGAGAATCGAGAAATGGAAGAAATGTGAAGCCGGGCCAATTGAAACGTACGTAGGTGCCTTTGGTGGGTATGTCGAATGTAGAAATTATGTTCGGGGGATGAACTTTCATTCCGCATTTGATCCAACCGTTGGTGTTGAACCCGAGGGAATCAGAATGAGCGTTGCTAGCCCTGATAAGGGCAGGTAGATCGTTGGGATGTTCGGGAGTCAGGACGAGGTCTCCCCCGAGAGAGTCGACGCCTTGATAAAACTCGTAGCCAGGAAACTCTGTACGGACGTAGAGGCCGTCAAGTGGGAAGTCGGAAAAGTGGGCAAGACTAGGACTGATAGCGGTCTTGACCCAGCCATTTGTGTTGAACCCCGCAACGGCATCGCTCTTCGCCTGTGGAAAGTTGATGAGTATATGAACCATGTTCCCTACGATGTTTCGTCCGCTTAATGGTGCAGAGTCAATGTCATTTCCGCTAGAATCCATCCCTAGTTCGTTTGAAAACTGTCAGCCGAAGGAGACACTTGTCGTAAACCAAGCATCATGCCTTGAAGGAAAGTCCAGCCGGGATATTCCACTCTGACATATAGGTCAGTCCCAGGAGACTCCCTCCACTGTGAGTAGTCAGTGGCAGGGCCCGTTTTGATCCAGCCGTGCGAGTTGAAGGCGGTGGCCAAGGGATTTAATAACACAATGTTTTTCAGATCGTCAACCCGACCGGTGAGGTTCGGGTAGTAGGCGATATCATTCGATTTCAGGTCCCAATCTTTGAAGATAACGAATGAGCCGTCGCGCGTACCGTTGGGAGGTAGAGTAGTCATGCTAGAAGAATCTAAGTAGAATTCACTCCACGAATGCCTTTATTATTGGTAGAACACATCCACATGGTGGGAGGTTTCTATTCAGGCATAGACTGCAAGTGGCGTGTCTGCGTTGGAAATATATCATTCATATGAAAGAGCTCGACCGAGCAAAAAACGACTAGTCAAAAGCTAGCACGTTGATATCAATGTAAAAGGGCAAAATTAGAACATGATACGCACCCTTTAGTCTCTAGACCTGTCAAAAAGGACGTTCCGAACCGAAGCAGAATCAACATCGTGCGACCAATCTGTCACCTTTCTAGCCTTCTTGTAGATAATGGCACCTAGGTGCGAAGTTTTTTTCGTCAGTGGCCAGTGTATTTAGTGGCTAGCTTGGGGGGAAATGGGCCAGGAATCCCACTTTAAGCAGCCTAGCGCATGTGCACGCACGGCATAGAGGCGAGGACCCGGATTCCGACGTCGGTTGGTGGGTTACATAAGCGCATTCGGCTTCAATCCAGTTCCGAGCGCTGTTCCGCGTGCTCTATCATGAAGATCCCCCTTCAAGACCTTATAAAGTGGAAGACTGACCTACTAAGTATGCCAACCCCAATTTACTTTTTAACATCGTTGACCATTAACGCCAAGAGATCAGAGTAGGGTAACCACAAAATTACCGCTGGCCTACAGTATGTTCCCCAGACAAACTAACCTCGTTAGCTCGATATTGAGCCGGAAACACGTAACGAAAACGGTGGTCTGTCTCCTTATGTCCACAGCCTTCCGTATATGCCTATGCGTAACTTTTTAATGCAGTCCCGTGCAAGTCTCCGGCAGGTAATAGGCGTGAAAGAATCGTCTGCGACTGCACAAACTGATAGGTTTTCTAAACAACGGACTCTACCTAACATGTCGCGAAAATTTCTTCGTAGACAGCCTCGTTGGATCAAAAAACGAGCAGCACCTACTGTATCGACGCTTCATCCAGCTTAGGATTCTTCATGTGTGAGTCCTCGATTTCTTCGATGACGAAAACGATATGAAGGGTTCTGTCTCATGTCTTTCCATCACATCGTCGCAACAGTTCCGCTTAAGTTTAGCCCTTACACTGTTGCCTGTTGTGAAATTGGCCTCCCCGTCGATAAGCATTGTGGGGTCCACTCTTTTCTTCATATGATTGAAGATTTAAGATGATCTGCGGTCTGAAATAAACGGGTGCAGGCCCCGTTTCCCCCAGTCAGAACTCTAAACGGAGGGCGCATTAATATTTCTGCCCGAGCTATTTTGCTTGTTTATAGATTCGACTTTGAGATGAGCTATCTGGCGGCTCCATATGCGGATAATGACGCTATCTTCTTTTTCAAACCCGTTTACTTTTACTGTTGTTAGTGGACAACTTGGAACGTAAGCTCCGGCCGGATGATCGAGAGTCGCACATCCCCCGGTAGATATCTCGCACCTGGCTACGCCCCTGTTGGACCCGTCACCCTCATTGGCTCAGAATCTCCCTGTGTTCAACATCAACACAAACGTTAATGGTGTCATGTAAGTCGTTCTGTATAAGTACATGTACGAGTGCTTTTTTTCAACACTACATCTGTGGTGTAGAGTAACCAGCCGGCACGACGACTTTGCTATGAACATCGCTGGGAATACGCAAGGCGATCGTATCAGTCTGACGGCGACAAATGGTAGTGCACAACAGACTTGGGTTCTCACGCCAGCTTGAGAAAAAAGTATGTACGGGGGGGACTTGCAGACTTGGACTTTCTAAGGGCGGGGCGCACTGTGTCAAAGTTTGATGTGTAGTATTCGGATATAGTGACGCATATTTCTTTTGTTGTACGATCGAGCAAAATGGACCTCCGCACATGAATCCCAAAAGAGCCTCATGGCAGAATATATTGCTAACAGTGTCAAACGCTTAGCATAAACCGTCCCGCGATGAATATCATATTGGTCGCACATGATTTCCAATGGATCATATGCATTAGCCGCTTAATCCACGAGGTGAGAATACAACAACAATGGAAAGGTCAAGGAGTCATGCCAACCCAGTGCTTATTTTAATAAAGGCAATAATGTAGCGAATTAAAGATTAGACACTTATTGGGACGAAAATCAGGCACTAATTAGACCGCGGGGAATCTATGATGGAGGATGGCCTATGCGTTTTTAAGTAAATTGATCGGGTAAATCTCACGAGGCGATGGAGTTAAAGCAATGTGATTTCTATATCCGGTGACACTACATGTGGCAGAAAAAAGAAGAAAATGAATATGTCATGTCCCGAACAAAAAACATAAATACGCACGTCCCAGAACCGCGTTAACGAGGCAAAGAAGAAGCCCTAATCATGAAGCTCTCCGTCCAAACACTCTTACTCTGCTTCACAATCGCTCAAGCTCCACTCGTAGCATTAGCAGCGAGCACCGTCTCACTCATCGCCGCTGGCCAACACCTGATCTGGTCCTACCCAGGTCTAACCCCTCCTCCCGAGCTCTTCGACGCCATCTCCAAAGGCCACGCTGCCGGAGTCATCTTCTTTGGTGAAAACATCAACACCAACATCTCTTCCGTCGTCGCCTCTCTCAAAGCCGCCAACAAAAAGTCGCCCATCAAGCTCCCGCTGCTGCTCATGACGGACCAAGAGGGAGGCAGGGTGAGAAGGCTCGTGGGGGAGCCTGTAAGGAGTGCGAAACAGATGTGTGGGAATGGAACGGAGGCGGCGGGGGTTGGGGGAACTGGAGCGGGAGAGAATTTGAAGAGTGTAGGGATGAACGTGAACCTCGCACCCGTTCTGGATGTGTATCGCCAGCCAGGGGACTTTGAAGACCGCGTCGAGCGGTCATTCAGTAACAACGCAAGCCTAGTAAGTGCGTGTGGGGAGAGTTTTGTCAAGGCGCAGCGGGCGACGGGTGTTGCGTCGACTTTGAAGCATTTCCCTGGACTTGGTGCGGCGGGTGCGACGGAGAATACGGATTTGCAACAGGTTACGTTGAACGTGTCTGCTTCAGACCTCAAGTCGATCGACGAGCTGCCGTATCGGGCTGCTATCGCGGCTGGAGCTGAGCTTGTTATGCCTTCGTGGGCGGTTTACCCGGCTATCGATCCCTCCAGGCCTTCTGGGCTATCTGCTACCTTTTTCCGCGAGCTACGGGGAAGAATTGGGTTCCGAGGTGTTACTATCAGTGATGCACTGGAGGCTGGTGGGTTGTTACCGTTTGGAAGTGCTGGGAACCGAGCAGTCCTTGCGAGCGAGGCTGGGATGGATTTGCTGCTTGCCTCTGCTCGGAACATCAGCCAAGGGTTGGATGTGCTGAATTCTGTTGCGAGCGCGTTGGAGCATGGAAAGTTGAATTGGGCGCAGTTTGCGCTCTCGACGCTGAGAATTGAAAAGCTGAGAAAGGATTTGGCGTAGTTTACTGATTACGTTATCATCGATACTGCCAACCAACACCGTCGATACTCGATAGATACTAACTGTAGTCCGGGCTTTTCTCTACAGGACGATATGCTGGACTACTCAACGCATTCCGCTCGCTAAGATGCACGCTTGGGCATGGCTACGATGTACTCACATCCGAGTCTGGAATGATCTGCTCGACTGCAACCAATAGGCTGAATCAGTGGATACGTGGCGTGATGTGTCCATACGTTATTATCAGAGTTCCGTGGCGTTGTAGGGCTGACCACGCCTCCTTGGGTTCCCTATGTCAATTCCCTCTGAGCTAAACTCTTTATACGAGTTCATAACCGATGGTGCTTACCTCTGTATCGCATGTCGAACAACATCAATATTCGGAACAAGGGCGCCACTACACAAGGTCGGATTTTCTTTAGCGCACAGAATAAGATTCTTAAAACTGGAAGCTTTATTGCAGGTAGACCTGGTGGATTGCATTTTATCTGACTATCAGATTACAGCCTTTGTTTGTTGACATCGATGATAACAGAGCGTCCGTGGTGGGGGTGAGGGTGAAAAGAAAAAGTCAGTAAGTTGTACAAATCAGACGCAGTTTACATGTGAATGATAATTATCGATAAGAAGAACGAGATCACCCTGGTTTCGAGGAGCGGCACTCGCTCTCACGAGTTACGACCCTGGCAACCTCTCAAAGAATCGTTGTTCTTTTTCCCTTGAATTCATGACCTAAATAAGGCATTATGGGCTTCAGATCTTGAAGACAGGCTACGAGGGAATAAAAGTAGGCTCACGCAATCAGTCAATAAACCAAGGATAAGCGGCAACCCAGAAAGGTCTTCTTCGAGACAAAAATCGAACGACCTAAGGATATGACAACCTTCCCCCGAATCGTCCGCATTGTAAGTAAAAAACGACCATGATTCACCGGTTGTGACACACCCTCGGAATGGCGAAAGTCTTGAAAGACCCATTAGAGCTACCTCATCCACATAAGAAACCAAGATGTAGAACTGACTTATGTTTGCGGCAATAAGAGACGCATGATACGACCGCGTTCCCTCTGTCCTGGAATGGTCTCATTATATAAATGTTGGACAAGACACAATCGGCCTCGAATGTGCACTTCGCGATGAAATCGGGATCTTGAAGGAAGAGCGCTACAGAAGATGGAGGAGGTTGACAACAAGCAACAAATATATTTGGTACGTACTGTTTTCTTCTTTATACCCTCTCAGCACCATAAAACCTTCATTGGGCTTCCCCTCAGTCCAACCGGCGGGAATAACACCCATGGGTAAGTTGGCAGTACTTAAATTGGATACAAGATGTAGTAAAACAGCGTTGACCAAAATGCCAACTCCTACTTCCGCCTGAGGGTGATGGATGTCTGCATGAGTGACATAATGGGACGAGAAGATAAAGTACTCACGCGGAGACTAATGTGGGCCCGGATTGAAGAAATCTGGTCGCTAGTTTGCTTGATAGTCAAACGATTGTTGCACACGCCTTTTCTAAGACCGAGAGATTTGATCTCTGAGACCTTATCCTCCCTAACTTGCATTAAGTGTGATTCAATATTTTCCGAGACAAATAATTCAGCGTCTGTAGCTGGATGAGATGGGCTCTTCACTCCGAAATATGGCTGAGCGGTAGAAGAAACGATCATTAGGGGCGAATAGCACTCACTTCCGGCTGAGCATTGGCAGCTTTGAGTCCCGCAGCAACCTCTTTCAACAACGCAATCAACTTCTTTCTGTCTTCTTGCCCGAAGGTATTGATCTTGTCTGAATCTTGTTCGTCCATGGTGGTAAGAGTGAGACTAAATGCCGGACGCCACACTCAGACACGGGCAATCAAAGTACCGGTAGAACTCCATTGTTACCATCTCTAAACACCATGGACGTGCTAAAAGAACAAGTTCCTGAAAAGGACGATGCCCTCAAGCAAGCTCTTGAAAAAAAGTTAGTTGAGCTGTTGAGCGAGGTTGCTGCGGAACTCAAAGCCGCCAAAGCCCAGCCTGAGGTGAGTGCTATTCGCCTTTAATCGTTTCTTCTGCCGCTCAGCCACATTGGGGAATGAAGAGCTCAGCTACAGACACTGAATTATTTAGGTCGGGAAATATTAAATCAAACTTAATGCAAGTCAGACAGGATAAGGTCTGAGAGATCAAATCTCTCGGGCTCAGAGAAGGCGTGTGCAGCAATCGTTCGACTATCAAACAGACTAGCGATTTGATTTCTTCAATCCGTGCTCACATTAGCATCCGTGTTGAGTACTTTATCTTCTCGCCCCATGATATTACTCATGTAGACGTCCATCACCCTTAGGCGGAAGCAGGAATTGGCATTTTGGTCAACGCTATTTTACTACATCTCGTATCCGATTTAAGTACTGCCAACATACTCATGGGTGTGGTTCCCGCCGGTTGGACCGATGAGAAGCCCAATGAAGGTTTTATGGTGCTGAGAGGGTATGAACGAGAAATCAGTATGTGTCAAATATATTTGTTGCTTGTCACACCCTTGCTCATCTTCTGTAGCAACCTTACTTCAAGATCCCTATTTTGCCACGAAGTGCGCATTCGGGGCCGACTGCGCCTCGTTTAACATCTATACAATGGCACCCGACGATGCACTCAAAAACAAAATAGCAAATGCCGTTGTATCATGCGTCTCTTATTGCCGCAAAAATAAGTTAGTTCTATATATATGTGAATGAGGTAGCTCTAATGGGTTTCTCAAGACTCTCGCCATTCCGAGGGTGTCTTACAACCGGTGAATCATGGAGATTTTTTGCTTACAACACAGAACATTTGGTAGAGGGTTGTGATGTCCTTATATCACCTGAGTTTTGTCTTGAAGAAGACCTTTCTGGGCTACCTCTTATCCTCGGTTTATTGACTGATTGCGTGAGCATACTTGTATTCCCTCGCAGCCTGATTGCAAAATCTAAAGCCATAATGCTTTGCTTAGGTCATGGATTCAAGAGAAAAAGAACAACAGTTTTTCGAGAGGCAGCCATTCGTGGCATAGTGCACAATCTGCTGGTTTTGTGTGATAAAATGTCGGAAAAATATCAAGGGCCAAATCAGCCCTGATCATGGCCTGAGCAGGTAGCGCTTACTTTGAGCAAGTTTTAAAATGCTAATGAAGACCAAATGGCTGTTGCAGTGTAATATAGAAAGCACTACCAACAAGTGGCGTCTCACATCGGGGCTGATGAAGTACAACCAAGCCTGCCGTGTAAGAAACCAAATAATTTGACGTGTAACCAAAAGTACCAGTAGAACAGAATCACATGTTACAAATTACTCGGAAAACAATAGAAAAGCGCGCGCCGGCATAACCATCCATATCCATTACTTTCCTACATCATGAATGGGGACTCAAGCTTGGTATTCAGTACTCAAGCATCAGCCTTACTAGCCAGGATTGTCTCAGTATACTCCGGTTCAATGTAGACTGGTCGCCCCTTTGTAACCAAAGTCGAGTTACTATCTTGCACCTATACGTGATCAGTGAGCAAATGGACCTCTATCCAGTCTATTGCTTACTGCTGTCCGGTTGCCATTCTTTCGAACATTAGCAACAGGCCCAAGCATAATTCCGCGATTTGTGTTTTCTGCATCAGTTCCAAGAATGGTGGTGATTGTCCCATCTCCTCTAACATACTCCCTGGAATTCAGGTTGGCCATGAAAACGCTAAAATAGAGCGAGCATTGCGGAAACTCCAAGATGCAGAAGGATAGTTGTTCAGGGTATACTTTAGCCTGTATAGACGAGTGGTACATGAGCTTGCATTTGTTGATAAAAGACAACACTAACCAGGATTAACACCATGAAAGAAACCAATGCTGTCCAAGTACCACTGTTAATTGTCACAATGAAAATGCGGAAAACCATCATTCGAGTCCTAACGTTCGCAAAGTGAGTGATGAGAGATTCTTGACACTGTGATTGACAACACCTACTTCCTTGAGATTATCCTTTGACTTTGTCGAGTCAATAGGTATGTCATTCCCAACGCCACAACAACGTCGACAACGACCGGAGCCGCTCTTACAGAAATGTTGATGGCCTCACGCAGGACTGTTAATACGAACACGAGGCCCAGAATTTGGAAATCACTCACCACTTCACGAGGTTCGAACTGAACCAAAGTGGGTTTCCCAAATCTGTACGCTTATTGGTAACATGAACCGGCACACAGAGGGTGTAGATCTTACGCCTCCAACCAGTAAGCTAGAAGAATTCGGTTATTTTCTACCTGGAAATACTAAGAAGATAGTGTACGGATATTTGCAACTATAAAGACAAGCACTCAATGTAATTGTCTGGACGGGAAATAAGCAGTTTCACTCACATAGAGGCCAGAGGGCGAGGGTCACCTGGAATAAGATTAGTTAAGATGGTGGAATAGATGCTAAACGCTTGACTTACTAGTGTGATACAAAGTGGAGTGACCCACTTGTGCTTCTTTCCAACTAGAAAACTCATCATCATAAGTCACTGGCGCGAGAACACCGGACAATGACAACCTACACATGTAGATCCTTCGGATGAAGTACATGTGCACAACGAAGATAACAACTGACTATTCCTTGTTAGTTGTAGTTAAGCGCGAACAAACTTTTGGTACCGCAATCCAAGTGTGAACGACAAGTTCGCTGCAAGTGTCGATAAGAAACAGGGCAACAAAAGCTACAAGACGCTCACATCATGTTTTCCTCTATGAGAGCTAAATTTCCGTACTGCAGGATAAGCGGCTTGAAAACTGGACTCATAATTTGTGTTCAGTGAATGTGCGCTACTGACTAGCTGACTTGGTAGAGATGCTTACGCCCTTTCATTAGTAAAATCTGATTCGCTGTATCCAACAACCTAGACAAGTTCACAGGCGTTTTAGCGAACGAGAAAAGTGAATGTCTGAAACCACTGCCATAGGATGAGGACCTGGACATAGTTTATAAGACAGTTTTTCTGAAGAGCAAACACTTGACTGACCAAGGACGCGATAATGGCTTTATCGCGGTCAAAGCTACAAGATTCTGAGAACATTTGAGTTTTATACACATAATGGTCTTACTTCTTGAAGTAAAGAAACCTAAATTTCGACGATTCAGTATCTGCGCATAAAACGGTAAAGTTTGTACGTGCACTTGAACGGTTGAGATCCCCCATATTGCCTGCGCAAGGTAGCACCCAGTTAGCATGCTTCCAACCGTCGTCATAAGATTGACGACAACAGGTGCTGTGACACACTCCATTGGCACACGAGCGGGATAAGTTGTGCATGCACAGGCGCGCAGCACCACTCTTTTATGCCTGTCGGCTCGATGGTACCATCATGTGCAAACTTGCGGTACGTAAGTGCAAGACCATCAAATTCCGTCTGATGATCTTGACGGATTTCCAGTGCCAGTGGGGAGCTATTCCCCCTTTTGCCAGATCATACGAGGCATTGCAAACAGAACTTTAACAACAAACAACTGAACAGAATTGGTTTAATTAGCTAATTGATCGGTGAAGCCGAGGATTTGGGAGGGTGTCCACCCAAACTCAATCCTTTCACCATGATGCTTCCTTGATTGTTGGCTGAAATCCGTGCGATAATAAAGCTAAATATGCGACCAGTATCAATCGCCGTCAAGAGACGGGAGCTCGCGATAACCACCTCGAGGCTCGAGGAACTAGTAGGGGTGACATGACAACTGGCTGAGTTGTTGGGTTGCGATATCGTCGAAATAGTGAAATAGTAATAGCAAGATAGTACGTAGTTTTGACACATGTTTTAATTACGCTACTCGAATTTGACGTCGGCCTCAATATACATACGAGTCTCTCAATTACAGTAGTAGCAAATTCGATATCATTATCTTCTCAGCCTGGAATCCGTTAAATGGTGACCTGGTAAATTCACCAGGTCCATCTACACTCTCGATCACATGCATATTTTGCCTGATCAATAGGTTCACATGCTTTGCATGTCCAACTTTAACGAGATAAAGCACCCTCACTCCACACTAATAGCAGGAAGTGAGTCTTAGGTCATCGATTTCTTAAGGCCGACAAGCATGGAACATATCCGTTCTCACGTATAGGCCCCGTTCATCACAACCTTCTATAATTATGCCTCTCATTACCTGCCACTTCCAAAGCCTTGTTCCGTTTCTCGGCAGGCTGCTCCTAATCTAACGCCACCTCATATTTCCAAAAGACTGTATCATGCCGATAGCCAGTTCACAAAGCACTTCGTTTATCATATCAAATACTCGAGTATCGCTTGGATTACTCACTAATGTGTCATGAATATAGTTGTTTTTTATCTACTTTATACGAGGCATGGAAGAATCTTTCTCTTTTAGGCAAAGGTTCCCTCGTCGACATTTCAGGATTAGGCTAGTTGGATCAGGTCTTGAAGTCTGAGCTTTACAATCCAATTACCGTAGAAACAAGCCGGTTCTTGCGTTCGATGGGGCAAGATGGGCGGCTACAAGCCAAACCTATGTTACACTAATAGGTGAGCCTGGTTGCAATTGCATCAAATCCCTAACCCACATTGTAAAGTACGTATGAAATCTTGTCGTCATGCACCGTTCACAAGCGAAAGTATCTGGTTCCAACCTGGCAACCCAGCATTACAAGAGCGACGCTGCAAAAAGGACCTAACTTCCATATGTATGAAAGGAGTATGGACCATCCTGGAAGTGCGCTAAGCATGATGTAGCGCGATGCTCCTGGCGCAATGATTGGGAGTGTGCGACGGCCGGCTTTAGCATCTCCATGGATGTCAGCGAAGTCTTGTGCCTGAATTGTAGTGAATACGATCAGGCTGCTGCAGGCAAGCGCAAGATAAGCTGTAGAGTCTAGCATTGAAGAGGCTATACGATTTTCAGGTGTCAGCAAGCAAGAATTCCTAGGGATATGGACCACGTACATAAGATGATAGTTGCACCGAATTCAAACACAAAGTAACCCACTGCGTTGCATAGGTTCTTGACAACTGGATAGCCAGCAAAATCGTAGTCATCGTAAGTTATCAGTAGTACAGTGAGTGCTAGGCTGGCAGAAAAAGTTTGCGCTCCAAAGCAGATGGAAAGGGTTAGGCATAAAAGCATCGACACCCATCGAAGAGCTCGCGCCTGGACCACGGTCACTCTGCCAGAGGGAATAGGGCGCCACGGCTTGTTGATCATATCTTCATGCCCCTTAAATGTCTGGTTGGACACGTTAGCTTGAACTAAGTGAAGCCATATCCACAGTTCAGTCCAAAGCAGCCTTGTGAAGCTGTAATCAGGCGTGGCTACCCAAGCAAATGCGGACTAGTACACTCAGAGTCTATATGAGACCTCGATGAACCAAAGACTTACCACTGGAACAAACATAGTTTTATAGTCGGAATATGTAAAAAGGAGCAGAATTTCTAGCGAACTGACAATGAATAGGGTTATTTTGTGTAGCGCCACCATTGTGGTCAAAACTTGCGATTTTACTAGAAAGAATGGGAAAGGCATACCCTTATAATTAGTTATAGCTTCCTAGCTCATTTATAGGCCTCACTCATTCACTTTATTGCGAGTATGGGCAGTGCAGGCAGTTGAGCCATCGAGCGAAGATACATATGCCATCTAACCGCATTTAGACAGCATAGAAAAGTCTGGAATACCGAAAGGTCTCCATCCAACAGAATGGAGGCAGTTTTCCTGTGTGCGCAGCTGCTAAAAAACCATGCCAGATCAAGATCTAAAACACGAAGCGATCTGATCGCATCCCCATGCACTCAGGCTGGCACCGATATTAGTATTTGATGACAATTGCTCGACAATGGCATATATGTATCAAAATGTTAATGCTCAAGGTTTGGAAACTACACGATGGCCATTGGTAGAACAGCACGGCACA